>JACDJE010000356.1:0-23571 GCA_016647715.1 Pavo muticus
TTTTTTTTTTTTTTGTAGTCTGGAAAGTCACTTAGGACAAATTAAAGCATATAGGATTTTTTTTTTTAATACTAGTGTAGAATGTGTTGTATAGATAGGGACTTACCCTATCTTAATTAACCACTTCAATGCATAATATACTGCAAAACCTGGAAACTGCGAAGAGGAAATTTTACTGCTGCTTGTGAAATAGTAAGCCTGAATTTACTGGCACTCAGGGTGGTGCTGCATCTTCACTTTTCGTGTCTCTCACTGTCCACACAGCAGAACATCAGCATTTTGTGCTGCTGCTGGGAGAAAGCTCTAATACCTAACCTGGGAAGAGCAGCATCGGGCTGCTACAGAGCCTGGATAAAACAAGCTCACCAGAGTTATGCAAGGTGACTTTGCAGCTCAGGAGGGGCTGTGGAAATGTCACAAAATTTTGAGTTTCCTGTGTGTCTGGCACAAATTGACAGTGAAGTAAAGGAATGAGGACACTGAAGAGAAGTGTGTATATATACCTTGTGAGCCTGTATTCTTGCAGCCCCTTGCTTTCATTCATCCAGCTTGCAGTGTCTAGCACTGAGGTGTGCTGCACAGCCTCCTCCCTGCTTAGGTGCAAAGTTGTGTGGAAATCCTCTAGAAATCCACCCTGCCATTGGGCAGGCAGCCCAGTGCCTGCCCATTTGCTTCTTTGCACAGTGCCCAGCATAGCATCATCTTTGCAAAAACAGTTGTGCTTATGATATAATTCTGTAGGTTTACACATGGGTATTCCTAATTAGAATATATGCCAGCAGTCTGATGAGGCAAATGGTTACTGCGTGTAGGAGTTAATTCACATCTCATCGCCACGGCACAGAAAATGTTTGGAAAGAAATTGTGATGCCAGCACTTAGTGGATGTGATTTCGCAGGTCACTGTAAAGGGTGAAGGAGCTCTTGTGATCAAAAAATTAATTTGTTTGGGGCTGCTGGTTCTCTGTCTGCAGTGCAGAAGACTGGAACGGGGGAGGTCTAGTTATGAAAATTCATGTTGCTCTGAAAGTAATGCCTCACTTATTTTCACAGAATCTAGAACAAATGCAAAGAGCACAATAGTGCTTTTGATAGAGCAGATTGTCTGCTGCAAAACAGTGTTTTTCAACATAGTCATCACCATTAGCTCTGCGTTTTTTGTAGGCAGTGAACAAGAGCCTGCATGCCACACTCATACAGATCTGCACCAGTAGAGGTGACCCACTGTTGCACAGCTGCTGTGACAGCATCACCACTAGGAAAATGTTGCCCACTTGGTCCATCTTTTATCGGCCTGAACAGATGGAAGTCAGAAGGTGCCAAATCTGGACAATCCGGACTATACAGTGGGTGTGGTAGGACCTTTCAGGCAGGATTGTCACAGTCTTGAAACTGGTATGGGGCCAGGTGTTACAGTGCAGAAAGAGAAAGCTTGCCCTCTTCTCTGGCCTGAATGGAAGTTTAAGCCTTCAGCTTAGCCAGCATTGCAGTGCAGAAGTCAGAGTTGATGGTTTGTCCGGATTCCAGGAAGCCAGAAGGGTCGGCCCTTTCCTATCCCACCAGGCAGTGCACATCGCTCTACCTGCTGAGGGCTGCTTCGTGAGCTTTTTCTTCAATGGGGAATTGAAATGTTGCCGCTCCTCGGACTGCCGTTTTGACTCCAGCTCATGGTGGTGACACCATGTCTCATCACCGGTAATGATGTGATTGAGGGAACTGTCACCTTCAGCCCCGTGTTGGTTCAGTTGGTCCTGATAAACGTGCATACGGTGTTCTTTCTGCTCCTGTGTGAGCATTTGTGAGACCTGCCTGGAGCAAACTTTGTGGTATTCTGACATTGCCACCATCATTTCCAACCCCTATGATTCTGTGATTTCCAACACCCTGAAACTGATGTTTAGCTCTGTATGCAGTTCCCTGGACATAATCTACCAATTTGTGTGAATAAGCTGATTGAGGTTCTCTTAACTTCGTGGTGTGATAGCCGTGCATGGCTGTCTGGAGCGTGGCTTGTCTTTCACAGCGCTGTTGCCACTGCCACTCTGTGCTCACATCCACTGGTTGGTCTCCATCAACACTCAGCAAGTGTCAATGAATGGCAGTGGGTGCCATTGTTTTGATGTGGAGGAATTCAGTGCCACCCCTTTGCTGCATGTGCGCTTCCATGTCAGACATTGTTCTGTCAGACTGCCCCTCTGCTGCCATCTGTCACACAGCAACAGCATGTAGTGGAATAATGGTAGAAAGGTTCAACTTATGCTGCTGTACCTCTAACATCTGCCTCTGATGTGGGCCAATAGAATAAAATAGGAGGCATTACTCTTGGAGCAGCCCTTATACGTGCTGTGTTAGCAAAATCCCATCAGGATAATGAACACTAAATGATATTTAAATAATTCCTAAGAAAAAAGTAATGTCTTCAAACTTGTGTAGCTTGGTCTAGACATGGAAATAATTTTTCATGTATTTTCAGAAATTCCTGTCTTTCTGCTGTTTTTGCTGATCTCAGTTTATACTGTGCTGTTGAAATCTTGTTCTTTAAAAGAATTTTTATGATTTTCAAATGGTACTGTTGGCATCCAAATGAACCATTTTCGATCAGTGTATCTCAAATATATATATGAGATATATATATCTCCTAAATGCTGTTGATTTTAACAAATAATAAAAAAGGCTTAGGGCTTTTGAACCTCAATTGTCAACAGTTGTACAGTGCAGATACAACTACTGTGAGCCAGTGGTGTTAGTTCTTCAGTTTCATGTGTGTCTGGGGAAAAAATAAATTAGAGATAAGACTTTTGCAGAGGCATTTTCTAACTAATTATGTTTTGGCATGAAGTGAAAGAATGTGATATTCTTTCACAAGTGTTTCCTTTCTACTTAAACATTGTGCAACTGGGACAGCAGTTCAAAGCCAGATGCAAAAATGAAGAAAATTTGAGGTTAAGTGCTTTTTCTGTTTCTCTGTGTTCTTCTGTGGTCATTACTGAAAGCTCTGAATTAGCAGAAAAGAGTGACTCTGGAATTTTAGCAGAGGAAAGGGAACACCTACAGCTGGCGTAGCATTTCCTAAGAGCTGTGGAAAAAGGGTAATAGAAGTCAGTGGAGGAGTTTAGATGTCCTCAGTTATGTCACATTTAATTTTAATTGCCTTTGGACAAAAGGCATTTCCTCTTCTAGCTCACTACTTAGAGACTCTGGAAAGGGCTTTTGCTGACTCAAAAATATGACAATTCTTATTTTCCATCCCTTATGCTTACCTTCTTGTGGCTAGTTGGCTATTCTTGTTCTTAACAAAAATAACTTTTTGCACTCACAAGAAGGAATTTAGGAATTCTGCTGCAAGATGTGCAAAGCAATTTCTGAATTGTGCAGTGAATGCAGAATTTGATCACTGGAACTGTGGTCTTTGGCATTGTACAGACTGCTTTAGGAAGGGAAAAAAAGAAAAGCTGTGAAGAGTCTCTGTGGGGTAAAAGGAGGAATATCGGTCTGTGAATGAATTCTCATCACTGAAGCTTAGGGAGTCATAGAGATCATAGAATTGTTTGAATTGGAAGGAACCCTTAAAAGTCATCTGGTCCGACTCCCCTGCAGTGAACAGGGACACCTACGGCTACATCAGGTTGCTCAGAGCCCTGTCCAGCCTGACCTTGAGTGTCTCCAGGGATGGAGCATCCACCACCTCTATGGGCAGCCTGTGCCAGTGCTTCACTACCTTTTTCCTTATATCTAGTCTAAATCTCCCCTCTTTTAGTTTGAAACTATTTCCCCTTTTCCTATCGCAACAGACTATCATAAACAGTCTGTTATATTCTTTCTTATAACCCCTCTTTAGATATTGAAAGGCTGCTATCAGGCCTTCCCAGAGCCTTCTCTTCTCCAGGCTGAGCAGCTCCAGCACTCTCAGCCCGTCCTCATATAGGGGGCATTCCATCCCTGGGCTTATTTTTGTGGCTTTCCTCTGGAGGCACTCCCAACAGGTCCGCATCTCTCCTGTACTGAGGACTCCACATCTGGACACAGTACTCCGGATGAGGTCTCACTGACACAGAGTAGAGGGGCACGATCACCTTGCCTGACCTGCTGGCCACTCTTCTTTTGATGCAGCTCAGGACACGGATGGCTTTCTGGGCTGTGAGGGCACATAAGCAGCTCATGTCTAGCTTGCCATCTACCAGTACCCCCAAGTCCTTTTTGACAGGGCTGTTCTGCATTCTTACATGCCCCAGCTTGTACGGATAAGTAGGCATTTCCACAACCCAGGTGCAAGATCTTGGCTTTGTTGAACCTCATCAAGTTCACCTGGGCCCACTGCTTGAGCCTGTCCAGATCTCTCCTAATGGCATGCCATCCCTTGAGCATGTCAACTGCGCTACACAGCTTGATGTCATCTGCAGACTTGCTGCGGGTGCACTCAATTCCACTGTTGACATCATGTGAGAATCAAGATTTTTGCTTTGACCCAGTTAGGATGTACAACCTAGAAGCTCTGTTTCCTGCTCTTGGCATGATGTCTAATTATATAAAGCTCTATACTCTTTTTGGTTTTTTTAGAACCTGAACTTGTAGATGTGTGGTGAAAAAGACTATTGAGAAGCACAATGACTAGTAGTGGTGGGTCATGGATTAAGTTTTCAGATAATAAAAATTATAAGGAACTTCTCAGCTTTCACTTCTCTGGGATATAGCACCTATCAGTTTGTTGAGTAGATGTATGTCAGTTCATAAAATAGCTTGGATTGGAAGGGACCTCAAAGCCTACCCAGTTCCAACCCCCTGCCACGTGCCTCCAGCTAGATGAGGTTGCTCAGGGCCCCATCCAACCTGGACAGCATCTATGTGTTACATAAAGATACTTAAAGTGCAAGAACTTATATGTCATTCTGCCTTCCAGTAGTGCTATGCATTATTTTTCAGTCAAACCCCCCAGTAACTGGAATAAAAGCAAGCTGGAGAAAAAACAGCTGTATGAAGCCTTCAGGAATGTTTTCCTACCAAATTTATTAGTTGAATTTGCAAGTCTCGTAAAACAAGCAGCCACTGCTTCCAGGAAAAAGGTATTAGCTACTGAGCTTTTTATCTATGTATGAATTTTCAGTTCAAGTGCGATTCACCTTGAGAATGGCTAAAATTTTTCATTTAACTATATTTATTTGAGGAATTCTCAGTGGCACTTAGTGGTACTATCTGAGCTACTCAACCCTGGAGGCCTTTAAATTGAAAGGATCAGTAATACACTCTAATAGTGCTTTAGCCAGTTCTCTCAGGAAAAGAATTAGGAAATAATTCTGCCCTTAATGTCTTTTTAACTGTCACGTAGGTAATAAGACTTCAGAGTTGGTGCATTTCTTAGCAGTGTTTTGGCCCAGAGCATGACCTGGCCTGGGAATGTGTCTCCTTCTCCTTTCACGGCGTGGAAATCAGACACCAAATATCCTGATTACTCCCAGGTTGCAAAGGTCTTGCAGAAAAGATGAACTTGTTTTACAGTGGTGTACAGTTACCTTAAGGCATGCGTGTGTCACGATGAAGGGCTGAATGTGATAAGCCATAACAGCAGAAAACCTTTCTTTGAGCAAAAGTCTTGCTTTTCTCATCAGTGTCTAAGAGTATCAGAGAGTGGAGAGGGAAAATAATTATTCTCTAGGGCTAAGAATGCTATTTTCAGAGGATCCAGGTAACCAACTACACAGAAAGATAGAAAGGGGCCTTTATTTATTTGTGTCTTAAGTGTTGCATTCACATTGGCGAATTCAGAACCTAGTGGGAATTTTACAGGTCAGCTAATGTTGCTGCTGCTGATGAGGCAGCATCCTGATTCGACCCATGGGAATGTCCGATTGCAACTGCAGACACTCCATTTGAAAATTAGCAACTAATTTATTTCTGTCAACTGAAAACAGAATTGCAAATATACAAAAAAATTCAATTTTTTTTTCTAGCACTCTTGAGACCTGTTCTCAAATTCCTTTATCAGAATGGAAAGCAGCGCTGCATGTTTTTTGCTGCGCACAGGACTGTGTTTAGGCCATCTATCAGCATGCATACCATTATTTGCTGTAACTTGAGTCAGTGCTGCACTGCGCCCCGTGCCCTGGTTTCAGCCTGTATACACTTAATAGCGCACTGCAGTCTGGTTGGTGCTGAGCAACGGGGGTGCACAGCACCTGGGGCTGTGCTGAGCTGCATGCAGCCTGTGGGCCATGAGTTGGACATACCTGCTTTGGGCAATAGGATCAATAATGATTGTTCTGCTATTGTTATGACTTCTGTGTACTGCAGGAAGATGCAAGATTTAGGTGGAAATCTGTAGCATAGGAAAAAAGCAGCTAATCTGTTACTTTTGAGTTTCATTATTCAAGTTCTGCAAAGAGGAAAGGCAATAGCAAGTTAATGGGTAAAAGGATTTATTAGATTTTTCCCTCCTGTAGAGGGAAAAGCTGTTGCTTATGCCACTATCAGTGATGTGATATCCACTGGATTCTTGTCTTTTCTGGTTTTTGAGACTGCAGAAATTAGTATCTAAATTGCAGTTATGTACCAAACGTGTCACTTGATTTTTTCAGTATCTTTATGGAGACCTTGACACAGGAGCAAACAATTCTGTTTAAGGTGCATGACAGAGTTGGCATTTCTTACAGGAGAGTTCGGAAGGGTTGCTGGCTCTTCTTTGGCTGTCAGGCAACCTAAACCCCAGGAAACTCCCCAGATAAATATAAATGAATATTTCAGGGTTTGCTCTGCAAGCTTTATGAAAATAGAGTCATGAAAGACCTGCTTCTTGAAAAATTTGGCACAAGGAGGATATTTTGCATGCGCCTAACGTGCATCCCAGCATCTGTGGTGTGTGTTTATTTGAGGTGCATACCTGGGCACATCTTGCTGCGTTCATTCTCCTTGGCATGGTCTGTGTGCTTTTCCTATAGCTGAAATGTGTTTCCTATCTCATTATCTCTGTTTTGTTATAGCTTCCATAACATGATGATCTGTAAAGATGCTTCTTCTTTCTAACGTGCCCTCTCTGTGTTCACGTGATAATAGTACAAAGCATGTTTATGAGAACAGTTGATGTGGTAGGAGTACTTGAGGCCTTGCTGTAAGGTGCCCAGGTGAAGATCTGTAAGTTTGAATACAGTAAAGAGAGCGGTGATGCGTATCCTGCGTTTGGCCACGTCTTCTATCCAGACTAACTACCAAGCAGATAATTTAGTACATATTGGTGCAGTGACTTTGTCCCTTGTCATTAAAAAAACATACGCAGTTTGTTACTGTTCTTCAGCCGAACTCGTCAGTGGGGTGGTTTAGAGTAACTCTAACAGGAATCCTAAACTGGGAATATCAGCAGTGGAGATGAGAGGCAGAGGGATCCAACATGCATTGCGTTTGACATTAGGTCTGCAGGCACAGTAGTTGTGTGTTGTATAGCAAATTGGCTGCAGCTGGAACATTCTGTGCGTGAATGTAGCCCATTACGATCAGGCCGGTGGCCGGCTGCATCCTTGCGTTACTGTTTCTTCTAGGGACACACGCTTCTGTAGTTCTGCATCTGTTCTTCAGTCTTAAGGTTTTGTTCCATACTCTTGTACTAATTTCAGTTTGTTTTGGGGTATTTCTCTTGGCAGAATTACCAAAAAGCAGACCAAGACCGTATGGGTTAGTGATTCCAATTAGTACCAATGCAGACGGAAGCTATATCTCCAATATACTCTCTGCAAACCATCAAAGAAGATCAACGCGGGAGGTATCCCAGAGCCCCAAACAGCTGTATTTTAACGTCACTGCGTTTGGAAGGGAATTCCATCTCCGGCTGAAACCCAACACTCGTTTAGTGGCTCCTGAGGCAGTTGTGGAGTGGTACGAAGACTCTGTGGAAACTGGAAATGGAAATGATGCTGGTAACTCAAGTCAGACTAGAAATGCTACAGAGAGGTTGTGGAAAAGAGAGCCCCTGTGGACCAACTGCGCTTACGTGGGAGACATAACTGACATCCCTGGAGCTTCTGTTGCGATTAGCAATTGTGATGGTCTGGTAAGGCTTATTTAATGGCAGTTAATGTCCGGCATTTTATCACTTTGTTCTCAGCTTCTGCTGCATTTCACTTAAAAAAAAAAATCTCCATTTCATAAATTCCTTAGAAAATGCTTCAGTGTACATTTATGCGTAGTCCTTTGATTTAATCTGGGATAATTCCTCCAAGTTTCATGAACAAAGTCCTTAATGTGAGATGGAGAGAAATCAAACCTGCTATTTGCTGGTTTTCCTTGTTACTTTCCTGAGGTGGTGTTACAAATGGGAGAATTTATAATTAAGTTACTTCAACACTTAAATGAGAGAGCATAGAATTTGGCATGGAAATTGTCACTCTTTACTTCTTGGGCATCAAATTTGCAGGGTGCCCTGTAGTCCAAAAATAGCAAAAGATTTAAAATCTAAAGGATGTATTTAGAAAGTAGGCTTTTTTTTTTTTAATGTGTAGTTCTATTTTATCTGAAGCTCTCGTGTGGGAGTTGACTGATTCACATCTATAAATGATTTGTTCTCAAAACCATGCCAGCCCGGTTGCTATGTTAGTTAAAAACGCGTGATATTTCATTGTGGCTTCAACAGTTGCAATGACTGGCTTGGTACACAAATCCCATATTGAAAGACTGGAATATATTGAGTACACATACCATTCGTTAATTCAATCATGCGGTAAAGAAAGCTAACAATACTTACCTTGTGCTCTTTAAGTAGCAGGAGCAGTGGTGGAACATGGCTGCAACATCCAGGAAGATTAATGTAGTGGTTACTCTATTGCTATTCAGGGGAGGAATCATATGAACAAGTTTGCAACAAGAATCCCTTCTTGGAAATTGGTTTCCCTCTTCCTGTCACATGCCAGAGATGTTAATGATTTGATTCTATTTTGTGATAAGTGCTGGCTAGCAAACCTCCCAGCTTCTGCAGCACGTAATTTATTTCAGGTAAAGCAGTCACTGTGTGACTGTCTGCATGAATGTCTGAAACTCCTCATTCAGTGCGTAGGGCTGTGCACAACCGTAACTCCTTGACTTTCCTTACTAAAAGAAGGAAAACACTGGTGATGTTTACATCTTAGGTTATCAACTTCTGTCAGTTTTTCTTTTTTTTTTCCTTCTGATTTTTTAGTGGATTCTGTTGACAGTGTGCTGCATTTACAGAGATCATGCAGACATCTGCCTGGATAGACAGAGCCTCGGATGTTACTTTGACAGTGAATGAGACCGTTGGGCTGAGAGCTGTGTTTTATCAGTAATCCTGAATGAAGTTCTTGCGTTAAGTGCCAGAGCACTTTAAGACAGTGAATTGGATTAAATGGAATTAGATTAAGGGGTACAGCAATATCAGCAGGGATCGCCATGTGGCTGAGAAGCTGCTTGTGTTGTGTTTTCAGTTACTGAAATGAAGTAGTTTCTGTGTTCACAAACCTCTGCATGTATAAGAAGCCAACAGGTGCCAGCAAGATCCTAAAGAGCAGGAGGTTTCTGAGTTGTGCATCATATTCCCGCTGTTTTCTCATAGCACCCAGGAGAAGCCCCTTAGGTGCTTTCTGTGGTTTTAGGGGCTGAACTAGAGGAAAATGTGCTTTTTGTTTAAGGAGAAGAGTGGGTAAATGCCCCTGAATCACTGTTGTCTCTGTTCATCTCAACACAAGCTGTCCTGTGCAGTCTTTGAGGGGCTTCTTTAAGCCCCTGAGCCACCTACCACGTGGCAGGATTGGAAGGCACCATCAGGGCACGTGTGTGGTGTGAAGGAGCGAGCTGTCTGACCCTCCTGCCAGCAGCAGGCCTTAGTGGACACTCTGGCCCCTGTGCTTCATTTTACACTGCTGCTGAGGGACTCGCAGGCTGGCAAAGAGTTACAGCAGCAGCTTTACTGCTCCCTGTTTTGGGCAGCTGTAATGACAACAGCTCGTGCTGAAAAGCAGCTTTTTGAAGCACTTCAGCTTGCTTACTTCACCTAGCTGTTGTAGTAGTCTTTAGGAGCTCTAAACAAATGAGCGTGAAATAAATAAATGTCATCAATCTTCAGGATTAAGTTGTTCTTTTCTCCCAACAACTCTCGGATTAGCAGAAGTAGCTCTAAGTTAGTATTTCTGACTTCTCTGCTGCTGTACTATGCTTCTCACAACCAAGCTAGAATACTTGATCCTCAGTGTATTCTAAATATGTGAAGAGTGAGATGATATGGCTTAACAGAAACTGGAACAACAGTGAGAAATTCTAGGGCCGTGTGTCTATTCAAAACGTTCATTTTTGACCTCAAAGAAATGTATGCACTTGCCAGTGTAGTCCCCCCAGGTTCTTACCTTTTGGGAAAAAGAAAAAGGAATCACTATGGTTACAATTCACTCACTGTGTAGCTTATAAAGCAAGCTTGATATCATCAGTAACAGCAAAAAAACGCTTGGCTTCCACTGGTTGGCAAAAGTCCTCACGAATTTTAGTTTGTGTGTGAGGAGATTTTAATTATGACTCTTAAGTCACCTGCTGATAGGCCGGCCAAATTATGTATTGCATTAACCTTCATAAAGACTGCTGTATTTCATATTGTTCAGTGTTTGCTTTCAGTGCTTGGATGTATGAGGTTATGAGGAACACAGTGGTGCTGAATTTTGATTACTTCATTGTAAGTATACAGAATTATTGACATTTACACTCGTAGAGCAGGTTTTTTTGTTCACGGTCTCTTCCTGAATCTGAACTTACATTTTAAAAAACAAAATACTTAAACACTTTTGTTATGAAGCAGTTTACATATCTACTTTTGCTGTAATAGTCATCTGCGTGCCAGAAGTTTTGCAGATTCCTATCTTCCCATCTGTTTAATATCCCTTGAAAATAACTGTTGGTTACAAAGATCCCATGCATGTGCATGCATTTGTCATAGCAGAAGAGCACTTAATTCGTCATGTAGAAGCTGCCTGTTGTTTTCATTACTGTGTTTTTAAAAAAAATGTAGCTTTAGTGAGTAACTGACAAATGCTAAGAAATGTGAGTGTCAGCTTATGATGATAATAAAACAAACCCTGTTTCATATTTTCCGTATGTAAAACTCAGGACGAGTAGATTTGTAAAGTTAATTCTAAGTTAGACATTGTAAGGCAGTGCCGCATTTCAGAAAGCTGGTGTTTCCTTGGGTTTCTGCGCTGTATCTCTCCAGTTACTTTCATCCCAATGTGCAGTATTGATTGTCAAAATAATTATAGAGTTTGTCAAATGCTTGACAGCATTACAGCAAAACTTGTAACTGAGTTGCAGTCGTCAAGCAAAATCATCCTTTGAGTCTAGATAGCACATGGGGAAGTCCTTGCTTGTCTCTCATTTCAGGAGGTGTGGTTTGTAGTTCACTGCTGAATTTGGCCTTCTGGTAATTATGGATGATATTTACTATAATTAATACTGGCTTTATCTCTTCTGTACGTTAATATTAGTATGGCTTGCTCTGCCATGGCAGCTGTGTGGAGTTAAGTTGGTGCTGGTACAGTGCAATGTTGTTGATCCAGCACCAGGAAGGGAAGTGATGAGTACTGATGAAAGGAAAACCTGATGCTTTTTCTAGAAGGTTATCAATGTGTCATTCTCTCATTCAAGAGCTGAAAATAACAGCATCCTTTGGCTCTGTGGGCTTGGGAAACTGAAGCCTGTGATCTCTTATCAGAGAAGGGTAGAAGGAGAAAAGCTCTCAGTGACTTTCATCTGCAGATGATGAAATCAGTTTACAGCTAGCAGCCTGGATTTAAGTCCACTTTGCCTTTTCTTTATTTGGTTTTGGTTTAGTAAATGTTCGGAAGTAGAATATGTTGCAATGTTGGAGGAATGTATCATTGTATGAGCTTGACAAGATCGGGAAGAAGGCTCAGTTTAACCAGACGGTGCTTGCAGGGTGTGTGATCTTCCCTCATACACTCACAGTTCTCCAGTTCTTGCATTCCCACTTCTTGTTCTGCTTCCTTTCTGTGTTTCCTTCTTGCTGGTGCCTGTACAGCAACATTTCACCTCAGCGCTCTTCAGCTGTTGATCTCATTAGGCACAGACTGACCAAAGGGAGTCAGCATTACAAAGGGTTAGGGCAAGCATTCCTGCCTGAGTTGCACCAGCCCCTTCCCTATTTACATCTGAGTAGCAGTTTCCCTTCTGTTCTCCTTACAAAGATTATGCAAGTAAACCGTAATAAAAGGCCTTATAATATAGAATCATAGAATATCCCAAGTTGGAGGAGACCCATAAAGATCATCAAGTTTGGCTTGTCAGATGGTGTTAATGGTGCCTTCTCTTTTGGATAACTATTGGAACAAGTTTTGTGCCTTAGTGTACTAAATGAAATGTTCTGTCTAATTCATATGCCTAACCAAGACAGCTGAAGTTATTCTGCTTCCAGGTGCATGTACAATGGGCAGTGTGTTAGTTCCTCACTTCTGTGGTTAAGTATCCTGTTCCAAGACACCAAGATGCTACAGTAGGTTTAATGGTTTTGAGGAGTTTACTGTTCAGGAGTTACTGAAGCCTGTCTGGCTTCATAACTTTGCTACTAAGAGAGTAGATGCATGTTTCTAGAGCAGCATATGGTTATAGAAAACTGGGAAAACAATGGCGTGTTAAAGGAGGAGGAAGTCAGTCAGTTCAAAGCAGAGCTCATAGGAAGTATTTTTCACAGATTGCTTGTGCCTTGTGCAGTGCTGTGAAGACACAGAAAATGACTCACTTCGAACAACCATCGCAGGTGTCTCAGACTGTAAACGAAGAGAACACAGCAAACTTTACACTGGGAAATAACAAGGTAGAAGCTTTTGAGTGAATCTCTGCTTTTGTTGTAAATAATTACTTTCCCAATTTTTTTCTCGAATTTTTCTCAGTGTTGTAAAAAGAAATAATTTCTCATTTAGCTTTCTTCCTTTTGCAACAAAATCCAAACAGATGTTGGTATGTGATGCATTAGACTGTACTTACTATGGAGCCTGTCTCTGTAGACATATGTCTCCTTGTTTGAGTTGTGATCTGTTTTATATTCACATTTATGGAATGCAACAATGTGTGGATGTTGCCTTGTGTTTCTTATCAGAGCATTAGGTGCTCTACGTTTAAATGCAAGGGCCAGCCCCAGTATGCTAGGTTTTCCATCTTTGACTTTAGCTGCCAAGAAAAATGTGACTTACTTTACCCAACAGACACGATCTTCAAGTCCAGGGCTGCATACGCTCATCTGGAAGGATGCCTGTTTGCAAATGAGAGCCCTTCAGGAGGCTGCTTGTCTTTTCACATGCAGCTGTTGAACTAGGAGAGTCCTTAAAGACAGGAGAGCTGTCAAGAATCTGTCATTATTTGTGACAGATGATTCCTCGCTTGTTTATTTTCATTTCTTTTTTCTAAGGATATCAAGACATGAAGAAACTTGTGTATGTCTTTGAAGCCATTACAGTCAGTACTTTTATGCACATTTATGTTCAGCTGTTGGTATTTGGGGGGGTTTCGGCATATCCCGAGAGGTTTTTTTGTGATTATCTGACACTACAGTCCCTTAGTACAGTCCCTTAGATCTCCTAAAAAAGCAGGGACTTCTCAAATGTTTGTCTGACTCTGTGTCTTAACTTCATGAAAGGAAGCTAATGAGAGTTGCCTACCCTCAGTGGTTTTGGCATTCTTTTTGTTACTGGCTGCAGAGCCTTTGAAGTGTTGAGATGGAAGGATGTGCAGAGATGTGCACAGTTACTTTCCTTTGTGCAAATATGTTTGAGAAAGTCAGACTAGAGAGACTTGCATGAAGATTTAAGCTCTGATTCAGAAAGACCCTTAAAAATATGCTTAAGTTAACTACATGCCTTAACTTAAGTGTGCACCTGGATCTAAACAGTTTGGAGGTGTTTTGATTAGTTTCAAATGCTTCTTATTACCCGTTGTTCCACCAAGTCTTGAGTAAAGGCAGGTTTCATGTTCACGTACTGGCACTAATGCGTTGTTTCAGCATGATTTCACCCATGCTGGGGAGGTTACATTACTAAATGGTGAAATAGGTTTCTAGGAGCTGGTGATCCTTTGCTCTCAGTTTTTAGAGAAGTGTTTTGGAGACAAGCAGCTGAATTTCTGCTGAGCATCTAGCATATGGGAATCTCTTCTAAAGAAGAATATCACCAGGGATCCGTCGTCAAGCAGGGCTATGTGTGCTGGGTGTGGGGCTGCAGGAAGGGTATGGGAGCATTGTGGCGTGTGAGCAGCTGCAGCGAATGTAGTGGGAGGCAGCTGTGATGGGCAGAGGTGTGGGTGCTCTTGGGGAGTATGAGATATGTCCTGAGGCTGGAGATGGGGCTGTGGCCCCATGAGCTCTCCCCGAGGCTGAGAATGGCGTGGGAAGCAGTGCACTTCTGCAGGCTGGGCTGCGGCTGAGCAGACAGACATGTGTAACCTGGCACATTCTGGGAGCACAGAGCAGGCAGCTGAGGAGATAGATGGGTGTACTGACCATGTGTGGCTCTGTGCAGATGGTAGCAGTATCTCAGACTGATTTAACATTTTTATATTTGTGCTACCTCCAGTGTTGCACACTTCCCACAGTAATTATATCCTTGCAGTGAACTCCCTTGGCCTGCCATGCCTGTTCTTACCACTTGCATTTCACTGTTCTTGGCAGCCCTGCAGACTTATTAACTGGGCTTGATATGTTGCAGCTGCCTCTCTGAACTGACGGGCCTGGCCTGGGAACCTAGGTCAGTCTCCCTGGCTCAACAGAGCCGCTGGGTCAGTCGCCTTTGGTTGCTATTAGGCTGGGCTTGGAGTTCATCCCTGTCACCGCTCTGGTACGTAGCACTTTGCAGAGGCTGATAGAGACTTCTCAGGCATGGTAATCCACAGTAAAGGGGATTTCTCAATGTTCAGAAACTTGGAAAAATGCAGTGTCATCATGTCAGTTATTCAAGATTTCAGGCTCCTTACATAAGACACTAAGAGTTAGGAGTATTGAGAAGGGAGGTGATGGTGATGGAAGCAAAATGTCAATACACTGTGTAATGATATAATGTGAAAGATCCTTTTATGTTTCTAGTTTGGTTCTTTGTGAGGTTGTCACTCAAGGGAAGCTATCGCTTCATTCTCGGAGCGTGTAATGTAGTCAGTTTACGCCAATGTTTGCTCAAGCTCTGCTTATTTCTTGCTTGATTTTATAAGTTATTACAGTGGAGCCAGATTTGGGCTAATGATGGATTTGCCTCTGCTTCATAAGAGATCTGACTCTTAGCAGTTGTGTCATTCTCTCCTCCTCTGTTACATCAGTCCCATTCTTGCTTAGAATTAATTCCCCTTGCCCATGCAAGATCTTCCTTTTTTTTTTCTTTTCTTCCAAAGCTCATACCAAAACTCATTTTTTGTGAAGCTTCCTCTGTTGCAGTAAAGCGCCAAAGAACTTGTGCCTGTTCTGTCCTGAGAAGACGGATACCTTAGGTAGATGAATGAACCACTTGGAGACCTTTGCAAGAAATGACGTAACCAGCTGAGGAGAAGGGAGGAGATGTGAGGTTTTCCAAGTCCCAGCTCTGCTCTTAACCCTCTCTGCCTCCTCTCCCTGTTCCTCAGGACTGTTAACCTCAGCCCATTACCAAAGTAAAATGAAACCCAAGTGAAGTGGAAGCTCTTTTTCAGAAACGTGGGGTGAATCTCTTTGCTTCAGCAAGTAGTTTTGGAAACTGCTGTTGTTCATCCTGACTTTGTGCCTACCCGTTTGAGGATGATGGACTGGGGAAACCTCCATGCTTTGTGCTTACTGTTTGTAGTAAAAAGGACTGTGCTCAGAGTTTCCACGTAGTTATATGGTTCATGTTTTCGAGGCTGATTCACCCGTTAAATCCTCTTCTGAAATGATAATTTTCCTATGGGTTCTGTCTCCCTTCTGTTCCAAGGATTGTGTGGTCATAGGAAAAAGTGAATAGACATGCAGTAGTATTGCTATGGACTTAATGTAGATCAAGTTGGGCCAGGATATAAGGAGCCGCACAAATATCTTTCATAGCACGGAAATGTACAATCAGTTTGGATAATAGGTTTTCCAAATGGAAAAAGGTGTTGTGTATTTTAAAATGGAGTACAGCAGTGAAAGGCCTGATGGTCTCATTGACATGAAGAGAACCCTCTAGCAAGAGTTGTTTTCTTCCTCTGTGGAGAGATGCAGAGGCAACCCTGTTTCCTCTTCCCTCTTCAAAAGGGGCTGAGAAGAATCCTCAGTGAGGAAAAAGGAAAACTGGGACTGTGGGCTAATTAGGATGAAACGGACAGAAACCAAACAAACAACTGGAATGAAATACATCAAATATCCCTACACCATGGTGCCTGTCTGCCAAACCAAGGATGAAGAGAACAGCTCCTACCACAACAAAGAGCGAAGGGACTTTGGAGGGGTCACAAACCTCTTGGGTTTGGAGCATGAACAGAGAGCTAAAAGCATATTTCTTCTGAGAAAAGGGATCATAAATAAGTTTGAGATTATTTTGTTTCCCTCTCCTGTAGCCTTCGCCAAGTGTAATTTCTCAGGAGAAGGAAAGAGCAAAGAACTAGGACCATAAGCAAATTTGAGTGAAGTGTTTGGAACCTACCTTTTGAGTAACTCCCTACCTTTGAAGAAACTCAGTATTCTCCCTCGTTGCTTTGACTGTAGTAATTCACTGCTCCAAACTGGGACAAACACTGGGATGCTGGTTCCTCTAGAACCCAAGGCGGGGCCTGTGAGCATTGCTGCTGTCATATGGGCACTGGAATTAGTCTGGGCACCAGTACTTTACGCTGCAAATTTTTTTTTGCTGTATTTTTCAG
Organism: Pavo muticus; assembly: GCA_016647715.1. NCBI lineage: Eukaryota > Metazoa > Chordata > Aves > Galliformes > Phasianidae > Pavo > Pavo muticus. Next base: position 16,818 of record JACDJE010000356.1, read on the forward strand.
GAGTCTTGACAGGCTCCTACATAAACTGTCCAAAGATTAAATGCTTTATGTTCCTTCTTGAAGCCATGGTGTGAGTGATGCTTGATCAGGAAGCGGGGAAAAAACTTCTAAGCTTGCTTAAGAACAGCCAACTTTAAAAAGATGTCTGTTTTAACAGTGTTGAAGATTATTTTCAATTGAGAGAAGAGCGTTTTTGTACTTAAGAGCACGTCCATTTGAAAAGGAATGTGTTTATGACATTTTCCACATTATTAGCCAGGTAGCGTATGTATGAACGCATCGCTTAATGCTATGTGTGTTTGGCTTTGGTGTAGTCCATTTAGCCGCTCAATCAAATTCACGATAACGCTGCTCAGTAATATTTGTGTACACTTCTGCCTTAACTCTAGTGGATTGTCCCGACGTCTCAGGGGTTGATTAAAATCACTTTCTGTGTTGCAAAAATCCTGGGCTTTGTTACATGGTTTTTACTCTTCAATGAAAGCTTTGCATTGCCACCAGCGTATTTCATAGACCTCTGTTGTAGAAGAGAACTTCACATCTGTTGCTTTATTGGAAGAGATCCTATTTAAAGTACGAATGTGTTGTGCAATTTCCTTTCCCATAGTGTGGTGCTTTAACTGTCATTTAATTCCTTCCCCACTCAATTCTTTAACTTATTCCGGTAAGGCTGTGGTGTCTCCTTTATGCCCTGTGCTTAATTTCTGGTTCTGTATATGGATGATGGAGGGTGAACCTGTGGGCTCATGCTTGCGTACATGCACTTAGGAATACCTTACATAGAGAAACAGCTTGTGTTTCTCAAGGGGCGTAGCAGCTAAACTTGAAAATCACCTTTATTAGCTCTGAGTTTATTTTTGAATATTTTGGTGTGGCATATTTTAAGGAAAGGAAGTCTGTCTAAAATATTTTAATTCCACACGTACCCATCTGAAGGCGTCGTGCGCACAGAATGACTGTGTTCTTATCTCTTGGCTTACTCTTCACTTCCCTGATAGAATGCCTTGCAGAGACGAGAAAGCGGTTAAGGTATGAAAGGGATGCTTGTTTATGACTATGAATATGTGAAAATAAACATCTCCCATGCATAATTTGGACAGTTTTGCGTTTATATTCCGAGAGTGTCCCTACAGAACAGTTATGGTTTTAAAGCCCTTCTTGAGCTAAACTTGATGGAAAATAAATTTTGCTAAACTGCTCCTTTGCTTTTACATTTAGAGTATGCATCCTGTAGCATTTTTGAGGTATGAGGGCTATGCAGGGGGAAAAGAGAAAGTTACCTCTGTTTTTGTATAATTAAACAAAATTTTCTCCCTTCATTTCACCCTCAGAACACTACTGAATCTGCTCTCGAGTCCGTATTTTCCCAGGCTGTGCAGAGCCCGGGAGGAGCAGGTGCGGGTGCTGAGCACTTCCCCTCAGAAGCAGCATTGGGTGGGATGGAGGTGGCATTATCAGCACTGGCTTTGACATCAGCATCTGGCGTCAGGACTCTCCTGTCTTGGCAGGCCTGGCAGTTGCTTCGCTTAAATAACCCGTTTCATGTGCAGCAATAAAGTGAGTGCTTGTTTCGTCAGTGTTTGTTCCATGAATATTGCTCTGTAGTAAATAAACTTCTGCTGTCATTTGTGATCAGCTAGCATGTGGTTGGTCAGAGACTTGAGCTGCTGCCAGTTATTGGAAGGGGTTCCCTTCAGCTGTCAGGGTTTAGCACATGCTTGCTGTAGAGAGATTTTTCAACCTCAGTACCAGTTTGCAGTCACTCTGACAAAAAGAGTGATGCAGTGCATTGTAGGATGCATCCTTGGATAGATAGTTATGCCTTGCTTATACTATGCCACCTTCTTCTGCTTTCTGTGATGGAGAGCAGGACCACAGGGACACATCCCCCTGCTGCAGGGAGACTATAGGCAAAAGACCTATGTGCAGTGAGAAGCTTTGAGTGCAGGAGCGTGCTGCTGTCATCTAAGGCACTGCCATTAGGAACTGCCACTACTTTGCCTGTGTAAGCAAGGTACCTGGCAAACTAAGGGTGTCTATTCCTTCGTGGTTTGTGTGCAATTCAGGGTATAAATGAGGAGTATAAGAGACAAGGATACTACGTGTGCATGTTCACAGATGCTGTTGCATGCATGTAACATAGTGCCTTCCTGGAAGTAGTCCTGCCTTATGAGTACCTTTCAACCCCCCTGTACTTACAGGTTGTCCTGATGATGGCCTTCTGGAGATTCTGGGTTTTGGGATCCACTTGCTCACCTGCAATGCTTCCATCCTGTGGGACTTAAATAATTACTTGGTACAACAGGCTAGTTCTGGAGCAATCGTCCTCAAATAACAGAAATGACTGACAAGGCACTTTTGGAACAAAATTGATAGTAAAGTCTAACAAATACCTAAAATAGGTCAAAACAATAATTTTGTCTTTAGGTTTGCCTTAGGGCAGAAATGGTCTGATGGCTTCTATATTATTTTCCCTGACCTAGAGTTTGATACAGAGACCTGAGGACCAGGATGGTCTGAGGTTTGTCCCATTCTTCTGAGGGCATTGGACTGAAGAAGTGAACTCAGAAGTAAATCAGCCTTGGGAATATCTTGACATGTTGGCCTACTGCCTCCAAACTTGTGTTTTCTATTCCTTCCCTGGAGTTCGTTTTTCCAGTCCCAGGCAAAACTCAGAGCATTAGCAGGGATGGAAACTGCAGATTTCTTATGGGACGTATATAGAGATGGTATATGTCATCAGCCCATTGCTTCCCTTCGTTTCCAGCTCCCTCAGAAAGATCAGCAGGGCAAGTGGAGCTCAGGATTGAGTGCATTTAGGGCACAGTGATGTACAAGGTGCTGGCATTCGTGTGCTTTTTCCTTGGCAGGCTGAAAGGGTATTCTCCTCTTGGGAGTTCCTTCTACAGATGGATCCTTGCAGAATGAAATTAGATTGGACTGAATAAGGGAATAATTTCCAGCAGACTACTCTTCAAGCTACCAATGTTTTGAGGTGTTGTTTGCCCAGCCCAGCTGTCTCTCTCTGTCTTTATCTTTTGCAAGAATACGTTGTTCTATCCATAAGCAACTGTGTCAAATACAACTTCATCTAGGGAAAGAGCTTTTCATTGGAATACCTTCCCAAAGCATTACCAAAGGATTCTGTTTCAATAGGATTATTTCCATCCTTGTATTGTGTAAGGAGTTAGGTGCACCAGCAGTGCTGTAGATGGAGAGTGGCAGTAAGAAAGTAAGAAATTAGAGACTAAGACAGCGTGTGAAACAGGTGTTGGGAGTCTGGGAAAAAAATAAAGGGAAACGGACGCAAAAAGCATTTGTGAATACATAGGGCTATCTTTGTCACACTGCATCAGTCCCTTTCATTTGTATTCATAACTGCTATTGCTACTTTTCCCTTTCTCTTTTCAAAACCTTCAACAAATCCACATAAATTGTAATAAATATCTGTTAAAAAGCTTTGGCTGAATTGCTGAGCTCCTGCTCTGCTGTGGCTGACCTTAAAAAGAATTGCAAGCCCTCACCATCTGCTGGCACCTCAAAGGGGGACAACCCTATTTCCTGAAGCATGACTCCACAACCCTATTTCCTGAAGCATGACTCCATTTAGCAAATGCTTAGAAGCTTAGCAGAGCAAATGTCTTTTTCACATGGTGAAGGATCACCCAATCGCAACTGTTATTGGTACCAGAAATTCCATAATAGCTGGAGACAGAGACAAGATTTTCTTGGTTGTTAGCAGAGAGAGCCCTTCTTGTAGGCAGAACCTCTTCCAAATTTCACAAGATCAGTTTTGGTTTTATTTTTCCTCACCTGACTGATAGGCTGCAATAGCCGCTGGCAGGGGCAGTAAGCCTTTTTTCTACCTGAATGGAGAATTCTTATGGATAAACACTTCATGCTGAAAACTAACCTCCTGGCCTGTGTATGATCTGTGGCCCTGGCTGCACTCAGAGGAACCAGAGGGTAAACGTTTCTTCCCTGGTGCCACTGGGATGGGATGGTTTTCCCCACTGCTGCATCCAGAGGGAAGGCTTTCATTATCTTGTTACTGCTATATCAAGTACTTGTGTAGGTTTTGGAGGAAATCAGTTTCCAGAGATCTTTTGCAGTTTTCTCCCTTGAACTGTGACCATTCGAGAAGGGTGAAGGTGGTTTAGTTTTTGGGATTTTTTCGGAATGGGATCACAGGAAGCATCTGTATGACACTTTTTGAAGACTGAAAAAAAAGTTCTGGTATTTTTCTTAAAACAAGGTCTCTATTCTGCTTTCAAGAGAGAGTGGCAGAAGGATTTTAAATCACTGAAAGCAACGATGAAAGTAGAATCACTCTGTTCTGTTCAACTGTCCTGCATAATTCCTCATCCTTCAGTTAAGGAGCGATAAGATGACTGGCGCCCACACTGTTACTGCTGCATCTTTTAGGCAATACTTCTACTACTCATTTTTTCATAAGCTTTCTGTATGTCTTTTGCTGGAGCGGCAGCAATGAACATGATGTCCTGCCTGAAAGTGTGTTTGAAGAAAGTGAAAATAACACCGTTTTATGATACCAACGAAAAAAAAACCAAAGCAGGTTGGAAACTGGAAAAACAGCCTTGACTGGAATAAACAGAAAGGCATCATGGTTTAGCTGACTTTAAAGAATATTTCATCTGATTGTAGAAAGTTGAAATTCCAGAAGGCCTGTGTGTAATGGACTGGCAGACCTCTTTACCTGAACGAAGAGTTCATCAGAAGCGAATGGTTGCATGATCTGTTGCTGTACCAGTCGATGCAGCTCTTATCAAGGCCATGGGAGGTGCAGAAGGACCATGGGGAGCTCATGTGCTGAGGTGCAAGGAGGGCAGGGAGTTGCTGGCCTTCCTTTGAAATGATTCTAAACATCAGGTGGTATATGGTTGCCCAGAGAAGGTGTGGATGCCCCATCCCACCCCTGGAGGTGCCCAAGGCCAGGTTGAATGTGGCCCTGGGCCCCCCAATCCAGTGGGTGGCAACGAGCCCGTGGCAGGATATTGAAACTGGGTAGGCTTTTAAGGTCAAGCCATTCTATGGTTCTGTTGTATGGAACTGCTGTGTCTAAGTGAGTGCAATCAATGCTCCTCATTTTGTCCTGTCTCATAAGACTCAGAGCAGAAACTATAACTGGTTGAGCAGACTGAAGTCTGCTGTGAAGCAGAAAAATGGGAATTTACATATTACCCATATTTGCATCTTCCCTGCTGATTTTTAGTAGTAACTTCTATTTAAAAGTATGCAGACCTACTCAGAAGTCAACAAGGAGGAATAGCCAGTACTATTGCATTTGGCAATACATGCATCCTCTACATACATTTGGCATGTAGAAGATAAGCCCACGATGGGGAGGTGGAGACACATCAGAGAGTGAATCTGAGCACAGTTAAATGATAGTGTTCTTAGTGAAGGTGGTTAAAAAATGGCCTGAAACGAATCTGTGGTGACTGGGAGCTGCTCTGGATATCTATTTTGTAGCTGTTACTGAATCACACCCTTCGGTCTTGGATATGCATTTTTACAAACCAGTGATTTAGGGCAGTTTGACAAATAATTTCCTTTCTGGATTTTTGCTTTTTGTTACCAAAGTAGCATATGCTTCTTAAACTTTTTTATTCCTGGAGACTCGCAGCTAACAGTTTATAAAATAGCCCAAGCTTATTAAAATTAGAAAGAACAACCCTTTTTTATAGTTTCAGTAATAAAAAACAGATTATGTAACTTCTGTGGATGCTTGATAACATATATAGTGCACATGAATTGGGCGCTCATACGCATTCTGCCTTCGCATATCACATGTGGTAAAGTGTGTGTCTCAGTAAAAGAAAGTAAATAGATACTGAAATAGTTAATGTTCTCAAAACTTAATCCTTGTAACCTCTCTCAAAGCTCTTACTGACTGTAGTGTTTGTACTGAATTTGAAACTTCATTTTGTAGAGTAGAGATACAGAAGCCATATTCAGTAATGCCTTTTTCCACGTTCCTTGTTTATTCAGCACCATACTTACTTGTATCTGGAATTTGACCTTAGAGCCACATGGTCTGAGGTTTGCAAAGGAGCAAGAAACAAGACAGGATAGAAAGTATCGTACAGCATTACTGAAATAAAAGGAAAAAGCAGAATGCAGGCAAGTTGGGCTTGTCTGCTGTAGGAACTGACCATCTGCATGCAAGTTCTTACCTTATTTGGAGGGTCCCCACAGTAATCCTAATCATCGCTCTCTGATCCAGGCCTGAAAGAATTATGGAAATAAGTTAGTCACTTTGACCTGACCCCATATTTCATCATGAGTTTCTTGAAATGATGGATAAAGCTAAGGCACTGTTGTTCCTATTAATGGGCTAAAATATTTACTTCACTTAGATTTATAAGTCATACTTAGTTCATACTTAGTTTTCATAGGCTGCTTTTGCAACTTGGTTGATAAATAAATGTGACTGTTTTTTTTCTAAGCAGTAGCAGTGAAGCAATAAATTAACTTTCTAGCCACATGCAAATCATATTGTCATTTGCCTTTCTTGTTTCATACGTGAGTAAATTGCTAATGTTTAAAACTACATTTCCTTTGAGGGATTTTACTGTGGTTTTACAAAAAGATGTAGAGCCAGTTAAAAAGAATGAGTCTGTTGTAAATATTACTCGCTTTGGCAGTTCAGTACTTTGAAATGGTGCTTCCTAGCTTTTGAACAGAGTAAAATACATCCATTTTCTGTTTCTTCTGTCTGGCATTAAAAAAA
>JACDJE010000356.1:23676-77832 GCA_016647715.1 Pavo muticus
GTATAGCAAAGGACCTCTGAGCACAGCACTCTTGACTTTGGTGAAAGACCAAGTGCTTTGCAAAGCTCATTTATTTGCTCTTTACAACATAAATTAGCAAACCCTGGAAGTCAATACTTGTGGAAATGAAAACCGCTAAGGTTGAGCCAAGCTGTCCAGTGTCTGTCCTATTTCTCAGGAGCATGCAAGTAATCACATTTGATTATTTTCAGTCTAGTCTAGAGCTGTGTAATTATTATTCTGTGTTTGTGAAAATGATCTGTAGAAGAAGCTCCATAGGCAGAGAAAGCACAGGCAACAGCAGAGAAAGTAGCCTACTGGAAAGCCCCAGTATGAGCCTGCTAACCTCTAAAATCAGTGAAGATGATGGAAATAAACCCATCAGTTTCTACTTCATAAATACAGCATAGAAGAGTCAGAAGGAGTCTTAAAGGTGACTCAAATTACCCTTCTGCTGGAATTCAGTAGGTGCCATGTGGGAGGTACTATCTTGTGGATTTAAGCATTAGGACTGGAGGTACCTAATGCCCTAGAAAATGGTAGAGGTGATGCCAGTGTTGGAGTACTTCAGATGGCTTTGTCTTCCACAGTGCTGAATGCCATCACATGAAGTGTGCTGCATAACTTGGGATTCCTGAAGGAGAGGTAAAAGTGTGAATTTGTAGGTCTGTAAACACACATCCAGGGAAATGGCAGAATGGGCTAATGCTTGCTGCTAATGTGAGCACACAAATGTCACTGATGAGGGGATACATTCAAATCGCTGTGGTGCTGAAATGTAGAAGTCACCCTCTAGCACTCAGTGTCAGGACAACCGTGAAGCTTTATGAAGAGAGTTCAGTGGTGCTTCAGGGGGCCCTGGGGTCTCTCTCACCAGGGAGGCTGCGGTGCAGTTCAGCCTTACAAGTGGAGGTAGGGATTCCTTACCTTTCTTTCTTTGCTCTCATTTCTCCTGAGCCTCCCTAGACAAAGCCATCAGGAATAGTTTTGGTGCATGGCTGTGGTGGGTGCAGGAGGAGAGCTGCTGCATGAGAGCTGGCCCCAGCTCGCCTGCCCTGTGCCAAGGGGAAAATGGCAGCGTGAGATCTGATTGGCCAGCTGATGAGCTCAATATGGGCAGAATGGACCACACAGATACCCCAGCATTGCTTAGTGCAGTGATTCACATTTCATTGTGCGTCTGGGACATTTGTAATTACTGATAGTTTTGCATCATCATTCATAGCTAATGCATACAGACAGCAGACAGATAAATATTGCTAGTGTATGCCACAGCAAGCATAATGCTGCTGGCCTCAAGTGTCCCCTTTTCCATTCCCCAGATCATTAGATGTTCGTATTTCAGGATTCTTTTCACTTTGTAGTTTTGGAGTATTCAGCACTTGATTTGAAGTTATTTTTCCTTCCTTGAAGGCTATCAAATGTCTTTGCTTTTTGTTTTCCCTTTTTGAAGGAAGCTATGACTTTCATGTAATCCCATGACTCCAAGAGTCGGGACAACACCAAGCTTACTACAGGCACTGGTGACACAGTGCATACAGAAGTTACCTGTGGCAATGGGCCCGAGTGCCTGTTGTCATACACGCACCTCTGGCTGCTTTCACAGAAGTGAATTTTGCTGCTGCATGTATCTTTTCACCATAAAATAGCTACTAGCACAGAGCCGTATTTGCCACAAAGATAGAACTTGTACTCAGTAAATATTTCCACAGAGATATGCTGGGCTCAGGGAGATGCCTGACTGCACTGAGCGTGTTCCACGCATACTTTTCAGTTTTTAATAACTGATATTTTAAAACCACAATTCCTTCTTTAAGGACAAAGCATTTTGCATGCCAGTTTTGTGCCGTTAAAATGAATCTCTGTAGGTTTTCCAGGAACAAAAAAATAGGGACACATTTTTCCACATAAAATCAAAGTTTGTTATTTCTTTTTGCTTTCATATAACTCTTAAGGGGTTCTATTGATTTTTCTTAGACTATCTGAAAGGGAGAAAAAGGAGCAAGAAATTTTAGCATAAAGGAATTTTCCAATGTATGTTTGTAGAAGAGAATTAAAAGCTTAATTTTAGTGCTGCCCAATGGCCTGATAATGTAACTGTTATTTTCTTTTATTCTGTGCAAGTTGAACAGAATATTGGTTAGTTTTGTGACTCTTCTGAATATCTTTTGCCTCCCTATGGTGATGCATCAATCAGCGGTTGAGAGTGCTTCTGTTCTCCAGAAAAGCAAGCAGAGATTGTGGGAAGATTCTGCTCTTGCATGGGATGCAGGCGGTAACATGGAGTAGTTTTAAGTCCTGTACATTTTCAGCGTGGTTACAGATTTCTGTGGGAGAGTCAGGTCATTTTTACTACCCCGCCTGGTGTCCTGTTTACTGTAGATCATACAGCTCGCTATCAGCCAAGGACTCCAATGGCACCATGCTTTTAGGGTGGCTTGATCCCAACCTCCTGTTTTTGTTATGATCTTGGTTGATCGTGGCACTTAGTAAGTATCTAATTTTTAAAAACAGATATAAGAGATCTTTGTGGTTCTGATCCGAATTCATATAGTATAATTCTCCATCCTCTGTCTTTTCTTTGCTATATTAATGGACCATTCAGAGATCATGGTCTTTTCCTTGTGTTTTTAGTTCTTACCTTTCTATGTTGCAAAATGGTTAGTTATGCATGGCTTTTGTCCACGTTATTTTTCACAGGATAGTGTCAAATTAGTGATCTTAAAAGAAAGTTTACATTATTCAAATAATGCAAAGTGTCCTAGAAAAGTTTTAAATACAAACGTGTTTTTAATTTAAACTAGTTTATTAACCACAGAAAGAACTCTAGTTGAGGAAACGAGTGTGCTGTTTCTGCTAAGTTTGACGTTGGTCATTTCAGTATGAATGCATCTTAGCTTCTTATTCTTAACTTGTGTCTGTAGTTTGGAAGAAGATATTAAACATTCCTAAGTTTTCCTCCTGTTTCTGAGTGTTCCTCCTGGTATTCTGTCAAACAAGTAACATTTTTCCTTGTAGCTGCAGAGACTTTTTTGCTTTTAAAAATCTGATGTTAAATGATCAGCTGAATTATTCAACTGGTTGTGAAGCCTGAGCAGCATGCTCTGTTTTAATATTTCAATTCAAAACTCTTTAATATTTCTAAATAAATGCTATCTTACTCTAGGAGCTTCTTTAATAAGAAAAGTCTTACGCTTCTCTTTGCTGTCTGTGTTTAATAGCCTTCAAGAAATGAGAGCAAAACGATTCAGGAGCTCTTGCTTTTATTTTGAAATGCATTGCAAGGAGTTCTACAACAGATAAGACTTGCTTTAACATTGATTTTTTTATCACATTAATCTTCCAGAGAGGAAAAATTAACCACTTCACTCCGGCTTCTTATACTAGAAACAGCTCAAATGCTATTGGTGCTGAGGAAGCCAACAAGTGCAAGTGTTCTGCCTTGAAGCTGCTGTGTCTGCCTGGAGCCCAGGAAGCTGTGGAGGGGTCTGTGGGGATTGGAGGTCCATCTGTGATGGAGAAGAAATTTCATGTGCAATCCTCCTCTCTCTCCCTCTGTAGGTGCCCAGCAATTGTATCAATAACATCTGTTTCTCAAAATGTGCAGGTTACTGCCATATTGCTTTTTTCCAGCATTCTTCTAATGCGTAGTATTTTTTTTATATGCCAAGTATGTTGAGGCCATAAATACTTTAACATGCAGAAGATGTGCAGCAAGAGAAGTATGTCCTTTTGGACGGCTTTCCTCCTCCCCTGCCAGCCCTGAGAGACAGGCCTCGACAGGGATCTGGATCCCTCGATGTGACAGAGGAGCAGAGCATGGGTGGCAGCCTGAGTGCTGTGCCGCCCACTGTGAGTCCCCGAGACAGCCTGTGCCATCACCAGGCTTGGAAACTTTCCAAGTTATGGTGCTGCCTCTCTCAGGTTCACCAGTTCCTACTGTGTGTGTTTTCCTCTGCTAACACCTTCATATGGTAGGGAATGTATTAGTACTGGTGTCGTCACAGTCTTGATTTGTCATGTTTTCAGCTGCATGAACAAGTGATGGAAAGACCCGTTTGATCAGCATGGAAGAGTGAAGCTGTGTATCAATGTGCAGTGCCCATTCTCGAGGCTTTTGCCTCTCTCCCTCCCCAGCTACCTATTGCGTGGCCCAGGTCTTTGCTTGTCTGTTTCATTTTTTGGCACTTTTGTTTTTTGAAGTCTGCTCAACAGTGGAAGGCTGTTCCTGCTGGTACCCTCTTTCTCAAGGACGAGCTCCACGTGCTCCATGCCAGTGAGGAATTGTGGTCCTTCTAGGACTGGGACAGCCTAGCAGCTGCCCTTCATGCAATGTGTTAATAGGGATCAGTGAGTCTAAATTACTCAGAAATATCATAAATGGAATAAAATGTGTGCTGTTTGATTGCTTTCGTTTTATTTTGATTAATAACTATGTTGATCTATGCAAGCAATAACTAGAGAAAATGGAATCAGGAAAAAGTAAGTAAGCATTAGAAAGATCCTAATATCATCATAAACAGAAGGGGAACTCTACCTTGGTTCAACAGATGTGTTTTGTATCTAAGTAATGGGACTTGTATGTATGTATTAAGTTACTTGACTCCAGCTATCCAAAGAAGTCTCACTGAACTGAGATTTTATGACATGTTCTTTGAGGATATTAGGAGGATGGCTGAGCTAATCATTTTTGTTGGGTACGAAGCACTGCTGTGCGCAGTGACTACAAAATGATGCTTAGGAAAGAAAAGGGAAAGAAGAGACTATAAAATCTTTTATCTAGCAGGAAAATGCAGCTGTGCTGTCAGAAGTGTATCTGTAAGCACTCTTCCACTGATTTTAATGCCTGATTAAAAAATGATGGACATGCTTTAGTATCAGTCATACATGAGCTTCTGTAGCTTAATAAACAAAGCTATGGGGCTAGACAAATGTGCTTCTACTTGTCAGTCCCCTTTAGGGAGAGAATGTATTTTGATTATTCCTGTTTCTAATTACCATTTTGTTTGTATGATGTGTTCTTTGCTAAAATTTGACCCCTTTTTCCTACAGGTGTCAGGACTTGGCTGTGTAGATCAGTGACATGCAGCTATTCCATCAAGATTTAATGTTGCACCCCACTGTGCTTAATAGATTTGATACTTTTTGTGCTTTCTTTACAGAGCGCACATGCTCAGTTAAATCACCTCTTTGAGTAACTCCATCAAAAACTGATCAGGAGTGATGTGCTGGTGGTGCAGCACCTACTGCAAGCTGCTCTTTTCCTCTGCTGCTGTTAGGAGCTGCTTGGCCTTTCATAGAATCATTAAGGTTGGAAAAGACCATTAAGGTTGGAAAAGACCATTAAGATCATCCAGTCCAACCCCCATTCCATCCCCACCATGCCCACTAACCATGTCCCTCAGTGCCACATCTCCACATTTCTTGAACACCTCTGGGGATTGTGATGCTACAACCTCCCTGGACAACCTGTTCCAATACCTCACCACTCTTTCTGAGAAGAAATTCTTCCCCGTGTTCAATACCGCATGGCCTTGGCACGATGAGCCAAGCAGATAGAAGAGACCCTTGCAGAAGTGCTCAGGTTAGCCCTCAATGCTGCCAGAATTCCGACTCTGTTCCTGCTTCCGTGCAGGAATCAAGAATCATGCCCAGTAAAAAAAAGCCAGGGGAAGCATGTCAATTCACTTGAACAGTTGTACCTCTTTGCATTTGTCTCCTTCAGCCTCTCAAAATTTGGTCTTCATCAGCCTGTTTCCAAGCCTGGGTATATGGGTCCCCATCTGCAGAGCAAGCAAGGGGTATACATGATGTGCCTGAGCAAAGGGTGCATTGCTCAGGCTTGCAGTTTTGCTGCTGTGCCGGATATTTGGTTGTGCCTATCTGCAGTGGAAGCTCAAAAATACACCAAAATAGATGTATTTATGGTGCATAAAGAACTTCTGGAAAATAACAGTTGTGAACTGAAATGGTGCATCATGGAGTGAAGGGTTCAGCTTCCGAAGTCACTAGAATATGTCACTCTTCTTACTTTGCCTAAATGTTTTTATAGAAGAACCGGGAGGATCAGTTGATTGTTGACAAAGTATGGATGCCATGTGGCATGAGATGTAATATCCAAATGGTGCACTGAAGGCATAACCTTGGAGCGACACATGTAGGAAACTTATAATCAATTTCCACCTACTGTAGCTCTGTTTTGGTGGAGGCAGGCAAAGCAGAATGTGCTGCAGGCAAAGAAGGATGCTTTGCTTTTATTTTTCTTCCAATAAAACAACTAGTGTTCAGTGTGGCTCCAAAAAGTTTTCATCTTTGGATTAAAAAAGCGAGCAGCAGGTAGCTGTGACGCAGGTTTTGCACAGTCATTGAACTGAACACACCTTGAACTAACAGAGAGGGTGAAAGGTAGTAGTGTTTTTGCACTGAATCTGTGTTTTTAGAGGAGGCAGCACCTTTTTTATAAAAGCATGTTTATATCGACTCCTTAAGAAGTTTAGACTGGAGGGCTGTCTCCAGAAACTGTCCCCCTCCCCTTTTGCCAAGTCCCATATGTTTGTCTTGGCAGGATGCAGAGTCTGCTTGGCTGGTGCTGGGATATTAAACTGAGGGAACACAGAGCTCTTGATGCTTTTCAATAGGGCTTCTATTTAGTTAGTGGCAGGATAGAGCTGTCAGCCACCTGCGATTGTCCAACCGGGAAAAAGAGAGAAATAAAAGAGGTGGGGGGAGAGCCCTGGATACATTTTGCAATTTTATTGATGTATGGACAGAAAAAAGCATTTTCTGGGAGGCAGCAGCTTTGTGTTGGTTCCATTTTCATTTAGTTCCACGTGCACAACCATGCTGGGTCCTTGTGCTGTGGTTCTGGTTCCATCAGCATCGGTGGAAGGTGAAATAAATGATGATGCAAGCTGAAACAACCCAGGTTGGCTCAAGCAACTTTCTCATTTAACTTATCACCTGTGGAGAGTGTGTTAAGAGATTTTGTTAAGAGCCAAATAATTCATGGCTCGAAGACTTGTCATATTCATGGTGTAAGACCACTGTTGGCACTCGTACAAGAGAATGGTGCTCATCTTCTCTCAGTCTCTCTTCTACTGCCATCAAGTGCTTTGAAGAATGGAAGAAAAAATTGAAAGGTTTGGGGAAATCTCCAGGGGGACTGGAAAAGATTTTTGCATTTTTGCAAGCCTGAACAATGTGTTGCTAATTGCCCTGACTCTGTGTGATTTCCTTTAGGTGGTATCATATTTCTTTTTCTCTCGTTCAATAAGAAGATTAGTGAGAAGTCAGTTTTTGGAGAAGATTACAGTCATGAAGGTGAGGCAGGAGGACTGATATGCAGCACTGACTGGCAGCTTTTCTGAGAGAATGTGACTTTGTCATGTGAAAGAAGAGTGTCCTTCCTTGTGAAGGACAGATGTCAGGGTGATGGAGGAACTGCTTTCTAAACAGGCTTGTCAGCTCTTTGAAGACAAGCTGCAAACTTATATAGCTGTCACACAGGCTCATAGAACAGTGAAGTGTGTATTTTCACAGACCTGTAAGTATTTGCTTGCTGCTCCTCTGACCTTGCCTCTGTAGTCCCTTTGCTTCTGCACAGATGACAATTGATCTGCACAGCTGTGGGCTCCAGAGATCTTAATATACATTTTACAGACAAAGCCTATGAGTGTGTTTCCCCATGTCCTCCCTACTGGATTGCAGCCATTGAATTTAGATCTTGTTCTTCTAATCAAGCAGAGTAATCACCCTCCTGAGCATGGTCTCTTCCCTAAAACAGGAGTGGCTTTTTGCACAGGAAGTTTTCCCCTTTTACACTGAATTTTTAGCTGTCTTTGGGCTGGAAAATAACTGTCCTGACTCTTTAACAGATGGCAGCTTGCACAGGTGCTGTGGTGAAAGCTACTACCGTCTTCTCATTTCCACTTCCTAGGTAGAGTCCAACTGCATCACTTGTTCTTACTGCTCTGTATTTACACATGTAAGCTACTGAAGGGTCTGAAGTTGGAACTTTCGTCCAGAGCAAAGTTGTTTTTTGCATCCTCAGATCTCTGTGGCTATTGCTCATCTTTCTCCATGTAGTCTGAGAGTTTCTTACTGAGGAGTGTTACTACAGTCTGACTTCATTAAGGCAAACTCTTTTAGCTCAGCAATTTCAGCCTGCTTCTTAATCTGCTTCTTTTGTTACTGACAACCCACTCTTATTTAGAGATGAAAGCAGAGCCTTAAATATAATGTTAAATTTCAGTTTTGTAAGCTTTTAATGTCTCCTCTTTGAAATCTTCACTCTAAAGATGTAGTATTTCTTAATTGCTCTTTATATTACAGATGAGTGTAAGTATCCCAAGCCAGATAAAAGATGCCTGTAATAAGAACAAAGATTCTTATGTTCTTATGTAGGAGAATGCAGTGAAGCTCCCCTCATGGTGCAGTGTAATCAATTATATATTGGATGACTGACTTTTTTAGATTGCAAAATGTTATGCCTCGGGTACAGATAAAGTAGGTCTGAAATGTGTATTCAGCTGGAGCAGTTACCATTTTGCTAAAAGCCTATATAATGGTTAGTTGCAAGAAAGCTACATCAAATAGGTGAACATTTGACTTTAGGATTCCACAAAGGACTTTATCTCCCTCTTCACTCTCTTCAGTGTATTGTCTTCATAAAAGCAACTGAAAGCAGACAAGGCATTTAATCTAAGAGTGTGAACTCATACAAAGCTAGTAAGCATGGAATGTCATGTATTTGTATACTCAGTATTGTCAGAAGAGAGTGCCATTTGATGTTTATCCATTTTAAGCACTGAGTGCAACATGGAACAAATATTTGCATTCTGGTCTCCAGAGCTAACTCTAACCCACCAGGCACGATGTATCTCATACAACATAGTGTTTGTCCTGTGTTTGGCAAAAAGCTTTCATTAAAGATGTAATCCCAATTAACTGCCAGAAAAGTGCTTACACGATGATCCTAGTTGCTAGTTTGGAACAGAGAAAGGACAAATTAAAAAAAAAAAGAAGAAGAAAGAAAGAAAGAAAAAGGAAAAAAACAAAAGTGAGAGGTTTTAAATATGGAACAAGTCTGCAAATGAAAGAGTTGGTTAGAGAAGCCTGAGTGGAGCATGAAGAGCAGGTGTGGTGTGAGGAATACTTTATTATTGAGAGGAGCATTTTAGAATGTGATCTTTTCTTTGTCACCTAAGTGTGTGTGTATATATATATACACATACATAGATAGGGAAGGAGGGAGAGAGAATCCTGATGCAAGTAGCCTTCAGAACCAGCTTGCCAATAGCACTGCTCTCTTTATCAACGTGTGCCACATTGATGTGGGAGCAGCCATGTCACAATTGGTAAATTCTTCGGTATTGTATTTCTGATATGCTTAAGGCAGTTTTACATGCTCAGTTCTCTCACTATTTAAAGCTGGCTCAGGAGAAGTAGCTGCTAATTAATGCCTCTGTTCCCCTGAGTATCACATCAACATTTTAAAAATTCTTTCTGTGTAGTACAAGGGCACAAGGGGCATCTTAAGAACTTAACTGGTATGTTAGCTTCTCTGTGGTAGATTCATTATGACTTACGAAAACGCATGATTTCAAAATAGAGATGCCAGCTGAAATCAAATATTGTGAAGGTAAGTGTATATGTAGATGAAGCTAATAGTAAAACATGGGAAGGAAAGCATTCTTCTCTGAAAATGATCATCATACTGTATACTCACTATCTATAAAGTCAGTGGAAATACAGTTAAACCTCTTTGAATTTCACTATAATTCAGTGTCATTCTACTTAAAAAATATGAATTTTTTGCGATATGAGAATAGAGCTGCTGGTGTGCAGGAGATATCATCAATGGCAGAGTAGAAAGATCTCTGTCTTACTGTCTTTAGTTTCAAGTAGTCACTTGTTTACAAACCATGTTGGGAAGTGCATCCTGAACCTTCACAGCCCAAGCTGAAAAATTGAGGGCTTCTCCCTTCATACTCTTTAATATTCCCTGTTTGTTTGTGTTTGTTTTTTTTTCTCCCAGCTTTTAGCCCTTCTGATGGAAAGCTAAAGCTTGCTGGTTTAATGTCCTTCAGGAGTCAGCTGTCTCAGCTGAGCATTGCTTGATGGAAATGCCGCCAGTAGCCAGTCGCTGAGCAGCATTAGCTGGGGATGTGCAGAGAAAAAAGGGAAAGCGAACTCTTTCCCAGGAGGGATTTGTGTGACATTTAGTCACTGAAGTCACTGTTCATGCTCTTCTCTTAGTGATTGATATACTGGTGTTTTTCTGATGGACTACTGGATGAGCAGCACGGTTGCAGTCACCCTGCTCCCAAAAGTAATCCTTGCTGCTTAGATTAAGTGGTGTGGCCTCTCTAAGGAAATGAAGCTTGAATGAGCATGCACGCAAGCCAGCAGTGCATAGCTGTGGTTGAGTTGGCCCTGCTGCTACCAGGGAAACACTCATCTTCTGCAGCACAGGGTATTGCACCAGTCTGGGCTCCTGCTTACAAAGCTCCTAGGCTGGAGCCAGGAAAGTGCCCTGGGGATGAGTCACCACATAGTCTTGCTTTTTCTCCTCTTTCTTTTGGAGCCCACAGTGGCTGCTGTGGTATGTAATTAAAAAAAAATAATAGAATCTGTGAATTGATGCTTGACTGTCCCAGAGCCTGATTCCTTGTTCTGATCTCTCTTTGTTCACATTTACTGCACATCCAATGCTGCATACTTGCAATTTCTTTAGCATCAAAGCAGTACACGCTGAGTCAGGTAACTAGCAATAGGATGAGAGGGAATGGCCTTAAGTTGAGCAGAGGCTCAGGTTGGGTATTAGGAAGAATCTCTTCTCAGAAAGAGTGGTGATGCAGTGGCGCAGGCTGCCCAGGGAGGTGGTGCAGTCACCTTCCCTGGAGGTGCTCATGAACTATGGAGATGGGGCACTGAAGGGCATGGTGGTGATGCATTGGTGGTTGGACCTGGTGATCTTAGAGGTCTTTTCCAGCTTTAGTGATTCTGTAAGATCCAATGGATGCCGATAATATAGTACGTGTACCTGGATCTGCTGTAAACGTGGACTCCTTGAGTCATTCTGATCCCATCTGATTGGTTGTTCCCACTAAAGATTCCGTGATCTTTTCAGTTGTTTCTATTGATGGTGTGCCTGAAATGTGTTTGGTGTAGATCAGCATCTACTGATGGGTCAAGTATGCTGCCGTGCTAAGTGATGTAGCACTTGAAGGCAACCCCTGCCAGGGAAAGCTTGCGGACATTAGTGTGAGATGGGGGCTGCCGGTGCTGGTTGGGCTGTAGGTAGGAAAAGTGAGATATTACTGATGGGTACTGTAGTTAGAGGTCTTAGCACTTCAGAAACATAACTTTTGTCAAGTTTTTTTCATGGGCAGTTATGCAAATCAGTGTTTTGCAAAGGAATTCGCATGAGAAATTGTAGCTTTCATTTTTGAGGCAACAGTTTGTCCAGTATAAGAGAGGACAGTAAGTAGAAAAAAACCAGAACTTGCAGGTAGAGGTGGGCAGTGGAGACTGGCATCAAGAGGTGAGAGCATTAAGTAACTTCTTAGCATGGTATTTAGGATGGGGATACTTTGTCTTAGGTTTATTTTGTACAATAAATGCACTGTAGACTACAGCAACCCAAAGCATTTCCTACCCTGGGGTAGCATTTGGTGTCAGGTATTAGCAGCACTTGATTTGTTAATGGCTGATACTGTGACTCTGCTGCCTTGCTAAACAAGTGCTTTCACTTTCTGACATTTGAGGGTGGGCTTTTGGAAACACACCTGAGAATTCAGTGACATGCCCTCACTGCAAACCACTAGAAATGGGGCATTTAACTTCCTAAAATGCTTTTGAAAATCCCACCCATAATGTTTACCCAAATACTGAAGTTAAATGTATCCATTCTTAAGGACCACTCCACAGCTCTCTGTTGTATTCCTCCAAATGAGTAGTTCTTCCCCCCCCCCAGTTTTAAGCTAATGCTCTATGCATATTTATACAGAATCATGTTCCTCCTTAAATACTGTTGACTTTGGCTCAGTAAGGGACTCCTTATTTAACCTGCCCTTGTAGGCTATTTTCTCAATGCTTTGTATCATTTGTAATTCCTTTATTATTGTTGTCTGTGTCTTTTTGCATTTGGAAAAAACCTGTTTTCCAGGTTTTATTTATCAGTGGATTATCCAGTATGAGTACATGATTTGCTGGCTCTGGGAAGTCTTCCTATGTGGGCTGCCTTTGCCACACTACATTTGGCCTTGCTCCCAGTTACCTTTTATTATGAACTCGGACATGACCAGCTCCTGCGTCTGTTTAATTCAGCAGAAAGGTTTTCCCTCAGTTCTCTCTGCATCACTGCTTCTGGACTGGGGAGAGTGGGAAGAATTGCAGGGATGACATGAGATAATGGTCACAAGTCACTTGAAGACAAAATTATGGATACTGTGCAGCAAGGTGGGTGCGGAGAAGGTGTTAAACAAGATCTTCAGCCTGTTTCCCCTATGGTATATTTCACTGAGGGGTATTTGCTGCCCTTTTAAAAATGGGAGAAGTGCATGTGTAGGAAAGCTGAGAAATTAATCCACTTCCCTTGAGTCTCGGTCGAGGTGGGAATAGTGTTGAGAACAGGCAGGTTTATTCTGGGCCTTCTCAGTCACTGTGCCACAAAGGCTTCTTTTTGCTGTTGGTGGTTGTGTTGTGTTTTGGTGTTCACGTTTTAAGGCAAATGAGGGCAGCTCTTGATAAACTTCACAGAAGCACAGATTTCAAACTGCATCTTTCTGTTGGTGGAAACTTTGGACGTTATTAATTTGTAAGAAAAAGTACTAAAATTAATAGCATTCCAGGATTTCAGACTGTGCTTTCCTGTATAGCTCCATAAATGTGCTTTTGTGGGAAAAAAAAATTCCACTACGTACTTCTTTCTTGAAAATCCACTGCAGTCTTTTCTCCAAGTGAGTCTTTAAAAATATGTGCTCTGAACACCTGCTTGCTTATCTGGCTGGTCAGGAAGAAAATGCTGTGTTGACAGTAGAGTTTACAGTGAAGATTCACTTGGAAATGTAACACCTGCATATATTCTGCATTCATTTGGAAAACTCCAAGCTCTTTTTATTGATGAAATGTGGGAGAGAAAAAAAAAACACAATGGAAAGAAAGCTGGATTTTGCATTCACACTTGAGTGTAGGCTGTTAAAATGGACCTGAAGTGTTCCTGTTGATTCTACATTTCTTTTTCCAATGAAAGGGACAAAAAGAAAATAAAGGTTATTTATAAAAATGTGCCTGTTGGAATATGCTTTGAAACATAATACCATTCTAGTAGTTTTAAGTCCTATGTATTCAGTGTGAGAGCATGTTAATATTTGTTGTCTTTTTTTTACTGCAGCAGACAGTATAGATGAGTATTTCAGAAGTGGGCAAATTGCATATTCGAAACTACATGAAAAATGTATTGAACCTTCACATAGGTGAGAGAAAACCAAACCTGCAAATGAAGCAGAGTGAAACAAGGCTGAAGAGTGTGGAAAGAGTGAGGAAGAAAGTCAGTGAGATGCAGTGCTGAAAAAGCCCTGAACGTGTTCATGTTAATATAACAGATACTCCTTCTTCTGGTTTTAATCCGTGTTCATTTTTCCTTCATCAGCCCTTTAGGTTTGGCCCTTTGACAACAAAACCACGGTTGCGTGGTCTCTGTTGTAATTCTTCCTTTCTCTCATGGGACTGCGGGGAGCTCTGTTTTTCCAAAAAGCACATTGTGGCATGTGGTAAATGGTCTGTGCGGGCCGCCTTCAGTCTGTGTGAGCCATTTGACTCTGTACTTTTAATTAACTTCTCCGCTGTGCCAGGGGGAGGTTGCTAGCCGTACTGGAGGTCAGGTCAATGGTCTTACACTGGATCCGTGGGGGTTATCGTTCTCTAGGAGACCCACTTTGCTGATGAGCAGTTTGAACTCCAGCCTTTGGGTTCTGTTTGCAAATGCTGCAGAAAAACTGTGTTGTGTTTATTCACTGTTACCTACCCGAACCTCCTCAAAACTGTTCCCATCCACTGAACTTAGTGGAGTTATCCACTTGCATAAAACTGAACCAAAGGTAGAGATGTGCTTTACGTCTACATAAATAATCATCCCTGACAACTGTTAAAAAATAAAAGTCAGTGTGCATTGCAGTGATTAGTTTAGCATGATTAGGTGAAATGGGTACGGCTCTTCTTAATTAGTAAGTAGCCTTGTACAACAGCTGATGTTTTTGTCTCATATTAATACAACAGGATTATCAGTATCTATGAAGTTAGGAGGAGTCTTTGGAGGAGCAGATAATGAGTTGCAGCTTAAGGGGGGTGGAATGTGTTAGGTCTGTCAGAGTGTTTTATGGAGAGCTGTAAAAATGGAAACTGTACTTGATGCTTGCAGATTATTCTTATATTCCTTTCACAGGAAGGCACACCCATTCTCAAAAATATAATTGTGGGCTCTCTCTTTGCAGATTTAACACACACAAGAAGAGGCATACGCATTAAAGCTGGGAAATGAAGCCAAGGCTTCACTTCTGCACTGAGCTCTGCCTTTGGATAGAACTACTTTAAACTCATAACTCATAGGCAGTAGCTTCATAGAAGGCTATTTTGTGTGTCATTTTTTGTTATTTGCTTTACAAAAAATTTTTTTTTGCCAAGTTAGGGTCTTACATAGCAACTGTACATGCAAAACTTACTTCTGCTTCTTCTGCTTAGGAAAATGGCAAGCAAAGAAGCCATTACCAGCAAAGGGGATTTGTTAATTCCCAGTCTAATTATGTGTACTGGCCACATGAAAAACTGATTTGTGATGCCAACCTAAGTTATTCCTACCAAAAATCTCACTTGTTCTTGCTATTCCTGTAATGAAAATACAGGAAAAATGTGGTACTTAGATGTACACAGTTTAGGTAAAATATGAAGAAATATTGAAGAAAATATGTGAAGAAAATAAAAATGGAAGAAATATATATGTAGATGTAAGAAAATCATGGGGCAAGGAAGGCTTATGATCCAATAACCTTTGTGCCATTTTGGATATTTCAATTAAAACATTCATTTTTATACTTAGTCAAAGACCTTCGTAATTCTGTCTACTCGTATGTAATAAATTATCTAATTTTGGACTATGGTAATCTCTGTTTATTGCAAAATAAAATCTGTGTAACTGTGTTGTAAATAAGTTTGATGGCATTCAGAACTGGAGTAGGTGGCGTTCAGGCTGCCCTTAGGCAGTTTGTGTAACTGTTGGGATTGCCTCATTCATTTGGATTTTGGGATGCATGCTTGCTTTTCTGTCCATTTGCCTCAAGAGTCATCAGGCAAATCGGCCAGTGCTGGTGATCCCAGAGCCTCTACTGAGGTGGTGCGGAAATGCTTGCCGTTGGTTTTTCTGCTACATTTTACATACATGTTCATGTTTTGTATATTAATGCCTTTGAGAATAGCTTGCAGATTCATCAAAATACATATCCCATTGGTGTGTTCTGACACCTTCGAATACTCTGTACCTGGTTTTCACTCTGCGTCACGTTCCTGCTTTTACTGGCTGTGCCAGAAGGGACGATATCGTGCTGCTGCCCTTAAGAGCAGTTTCAGAATCTAGGGCCTTTTCTAAGGATTTTCCAAGTGACTGTTTCCTCATGTGTGTTGCCAGATTTCCTTTACCATTATTTACTATGATTTATATTCAAGTGCCAGCAGAGAAATTTTCCCTCCTGAGCTTGAATCCTGAATCTCTTTCCCCTTGAACCAAAGTGAGGCAGGTGTGACTGCAGCAAGTTTAATTGTGGCAGTCACCAGGATGAATCTGCCTTCCCTCTAAACCCATTCCACAGCTTGTACAGGTGAAAGATGTAGAGAAAATGTTCTGAAGAATCATCAATGGCTATGTAGTTAGAGGATGGAGCAATGAGTGCTTAAGTAGGAAACAGTATGGCATCTGCTGATTTTAAATAAAATGAAAAGCCTGAGTTGTGAGGGATTCAGAATACGTATATGAGTTAGGGATTTGCAGGGCATTGCAGTACATAGTGTTTTCAGCATACCATACATGGATTACAAATTAGCTGTGTATAACATACAAGTGATAAAATCCTATATGACTTTGGTGTTGGTTGTGTTTTTTTGGTGGGGTAATGCATCTCCTATGTATACAAGATTTCCTCTTACTACCTTTGAACACTGGTCTCAGCCAGATGAACATCCTTAGAATGCAGAAGATACTGCCTCTGGTGGAAGCCTGTACAAAGGAAACCCACTGGTAATTTGATACTTAAAGTACAGTAATACGCTGAGTGTTTTATGCTTCACCCTTGTTGATATTTTTGTTTTTAAAGCCTCAGGCAAGGCCTTTAGGCTCTCAGCTGATGTATTTGTGCGATTTCTCTCTTCCTTACCAGGCTGGTATGATAAGAACTGATGAGGATGAATACTTCATTGAGCCTTTGGAAAGAGGAAAACAAATGGAAGAGGAAAAGGGAAGAATCCATATGGTGTACAGGCGATCAGCTGTAGTGCAACATATTACTGATATGCCCCCTGATGTCCACACTGAAGGTACAGTACACCTGTGTGCTTGTTTACAAATCTCTTCCAGGTAACTGTAGCCTACTGTAGCTTTTGAAAGAGGCAGTTTTGACTGAGCTGTTGGAAAAGACAGTTTTTAAATATTTTGCTAAAATACATCAGTGTCATGTACACAGTTTCTCTGCCAAGAGCAGCACTTGTGCATGCATCTAGGAGACCAGAACCTAGCCGTGAGATGTTCTCTCCAAGAAATGTTGCAGAATTAATGCTTGTTTCCTCCTTAAGCCAAGGGCAAAGTTTGTATTGATTTCAGTGGAAATAAGTCTGAGCTCTGCCTAATATGGTAAGATGTTGTGGGACATGTTAATAGAAATACTCATATGACTTTAATATTCTAAGTTGTTATTAAGGTTCGCCTGTCTATGCAACTTCTGTTTAAAATTTGGGTCTTATTTCTTTCCAAGTAGTAGCTGAATTGTGCCAACGGCTGATACTGTTTTCCTCCTTCTATGAGTTGCAGTTAATGCAGTTTGAAAGCAATTGTCTTAATTGGATATATGCTTTGACAAATTCCAGAGTTCCTCTCAGTCTTAAGGATAATCTGGTCTATCTGAGAATAATTATTGTGTAGTTTTAATCCATTTCATCTCATGTTTTTTTTTCCCTTCTTTTAATATTAAAAGAATGCTTACAAGCCAGCATATTGCATAGGGAATGTTGAAGTTTTTAACGCTGTGGATTAAAGAGCAGCTTCATTCCCCTTCTGCAGTTTGTTTTTTCAACATCACTCAGCTTCTCAAATTCCTTTTGTACTTCCTTGTGTTCACTTGTTCTTGCAACTTATAAGTGTTTGAAAAGAACAAGAAGTACAACACAGAACTAGACTTAGATACAAATATTAAGCAGAGAGGAAGTAAGCACTCCCTCATTGCCAGTCCTCATGAGCTTGAATTATTTGGTGTGGGTTTGGAATTTTGTCTCTGGAAAAATTAGGTAGGAATTGACAAGCATTTCAAATAAAATCCCATCAGGATTTTATTACTCTTTCGGAGGGTAAGTCCATGCTGCCAGCAGCACTGTGGCATGGCAGCATCACGGCAGGCTTGGGGACCAGCAGCAGTCTGAACCATACAGGCTAATAAACCTAGCATTTCTCTGAGCTCTGTGCTGCCAAAAGTACTTTGCTTTTGATGATTCAAATGAGGTCATTTAAATCATGCATCTCTGTTGTGTGAGTGACTGAATGATGCTAAAAAAGAGCTTTTTTAAAAAAGGCTTGATGCTGTGTTTCTACCTTGAAACCACTTTGTCAGCTGGTCTGACAGAGTCAAAGCAGACAGACAACAGTACATTTTGATGATGGAACCTCTGGTCTGCACTGATGAACTCAGCATCTCTTTCCTTTACCGTGCTCATGCACTCACAGACTGTATTTGCACATGCTTTGAATCCATGGAAACCTTTGCAAATTCCAAGTAGTTATAACATGGGGAAAGGCTGCAGGAACATGCAATAGCTGCGGCCAATTATTCACAGCTCTGTGGAAGAATTTATAAATTGCAGTTCGTAATACATGAAGATTAGTGTGAGTCTTTGAATGTTGTTTGGCATGTGGTCAGTGCCTAAAGCGCTTAATGACTGCAGCGTATTCTGATCTTCTGTTTGGTCAGTGGGAACACTTAAGAACAGCAGCTACCTTTTTGAAACTGGTAGTGATCTTTTTAGTTAGTGTCAAGGCCATGTGTCTGTAGCTGACTTCTATGTGAGTAAGAAGTTCAAACCAAAAAGGCTTGTTTCTTACAGGTCGCTTTGTTTCATCCTTTGGCAGAGGAGATCTGTTTCTATGATGCTGAGTGTTTGTTTGGAAACGATCTATGCAGTACGTAGTGTAGCCCTTATTGGTGAGGGGAATTGAGAACCACGGAGGCACATGTGGATACCTTGAGCATATTCTGTGAAAAGGAAAGTCATGAAATGAGGCAGAACTTGATCAAATATAGACATACTTCCTGGACTGGGGGGAACTTACTGTGTCACCGGATAACTCTGGAAAAGGCTGTTGTAAGTGGAAGTGGAGGATATGGGAGAAGAGGTGCTTGTGTCTACCATATGTGTACAAGGCTTGTCAGTCTTGTACTGAAACAGTTGAGCGCAGTGTGATGTTTCTGGGATTGCTCTAAGCCTGGTTGGTGCTATAGAGAGCTGGGCAGTACAGATCCCAGGTTACCAACCTGTTCACTCCTAGCAAAAATGAACAAGAACAAACTTTTAGTTATGGTGGAGTCCAGCTGTCTGTGTTCATTGTGTATTCAGTTAGGTGCTTTACTGATGTACTAAACAAATATTCATACAGAATGTTTGTATATGTCAATTTACCTAAGGCAGTATCTTCTGATGAGGGAGCTCCCTCAAAGCTGTCACTTTCTCATACTTTCTCTAACTGATATTTCTACATTGGTGTTGTCCAACCTTTTGGCTTGCCTGAGCTGCATTGAGTGAAGAGGAATTGTCTTGGACCACATAGAATATATATATAGTTAATGCATATAGGCAACAAAACTTCTTTTTTTTATATATTTTTTATTAAAGCATAAAAAAAAGAGGGCAACTAAAGCAGAAAATCAGAGGTTTGGGCAGCATTTGTTTTCTAGCCATCCACAAGACAGTTCTTTTCCCTCTTTTTTCTTTCATAATTTAAAATACAAAACCAAGGAATGCTCTCTTGTTCATCCACTTATGTATCACTGTGTTTACAACTAAGTTGTTGATTAATGTGTTCTGAATTTTAAGTTCCTAGAAGAAGTATTCACAGATTTGTGGATAACTCACATAGCTATACTTGGGTAAAAGTGTCCAGTGATGCCAAAGTATGACCCAGTCCTGGAGCACATGCAGATTATCAGGGTAGGAAAAAGGGAGTGCCTTATACTAGATTGCTGCCCATTTTTTTTAACAGAGCTCTATTCCTGTAAGACATCCAGACCATTTCTTTCCAAAGTTTATATTCACAGGCAAGACTTTATTTAACATGAAAGTATGTTCTCTGCCAAATAACCAAAGTCTCACAGGCCTTTTGGTTCCGTGTGTATGGTATCTAACACTATCTTTATTTTTCTGATCGTTTCCTTTACTGTGAGCTGACTTATATCCAGAGAGTGATGTTTGTGCTTCTGAGGTAGAAAAAACCTGCAAGCCTTGGTAAAGTGTGTCTGGACAGCAGGCTTTAGACATCCTTTTTGAAAGGTAATAAACACATAAAACCTCCCCCTGATTATTGCCTTGCAAGTTGGTTCAGTGTACTAGATAAACTGCTTGTAATTTGGCTCTTTTTTTCAGTTCAAAAGTGGTCAGAGAACCTCTTCTATAACCCACATATAAGAACACTGGCTGCATTGCTAATCATGGTGTAAATAACAGTATGGCATGCCATGCCTGGGCTTTTGCAAGAACATTGTAGATAGATACATGAAGTACTGTCATTATCTTGAGCTTTCTCCCAAGAGGGTTTCTTAATATGTGATAAATGAATTTTCTGCTAGAGATGAACTTCCATTCATCTGTAATTCTCAGATGTGCCTAAAGGTCTCCTTTTCACAGGTAAACAAACCACTTTCCAGTCTGTTATAAATCATAGAATCATTGAACGGTTTAGGTTGAAGGGGACCTTAAAGCCCACCCAGTTCCAATCCCCTGCCGTGGGCTGATTGCCACGCACCGGATCAGGCTGCCCAGGACCCCATCCAGCCTGGCCTTGAGTGTCTCCAGGGATGGGACATCCATAACATCTCTGCGCAGCCTGTTCCTGAGGCTGCCTCACCACCCTCCGAGTAAAGAATTTGTTCCTAACATCTAGCCTAAATCTCCCCTCTTTTAGTTTAAAGCCATTCCTCTTTGACCTTTCACTGTTAGACCATGTAAAGTGTCGATCCCTCTCCTGTTTATAAGCTCCCTACAAGTACTGGAAGGCCACAGTGGGGTCTCCCTGCAGCCTTCTCTTCTCCAAGCTAAGCAATCCCGAATCCCTCAACCTTCCTTTATTAGGAAAGGTGCTTCAGCCCTTTGATCATCTTCTTGGCCCTCTGAACCTGCTCCAGCAGCTCCGCATCCTTCCTGTACTAGGAACACAGTATTCCAGGTGAGGCCTAACAAGAACAGAGTAGAGGGGGATAATCACATCCCCTGCCCTGCTGGCCACCTGTCAGCATGATGCCATCAGCAAACTTGCTGAGAGTATGCTGAGTCCTGCTGTCTGTGTTGTTGATAAAGATGTTGAAGAGCACTGCTCCCAAGATAGTCCCCACTCTTGACTGGCCTTGGACATACAGCCGTTGACAACAACCCTCTGACTGTGACCATCCAACCAATTCTTTATCCACTGAATAGGCCACCCTTCAAATCCGTATCTCTCCAATTTAGAGATAAGGATGTGGTGTGGGACCATGTCAACGGCCTTGTACAAGTCCAGTACACAGTCCAGTAGACAACATCATTTGTTCTTCCTTTCTCCACTGATGCAGTCACTCCAACAGAGAAGGCCACCACATTGTTCAGGTATGATTTGCCCTTGGTGAAGCTATGCTGGCTGTGTTGTTTCACCTCCTCATCTCACATGTGCCTTAACATCTCTTCCAGGAGGATCTGCTCCTTGATCTTCCCATGTACCAGAGGTGAGGCTCACCAGCTGGTAGTTCCCTGGCTCAGCCATGAGCCATGGTAGTCCTTGCTCAGCCATGCTGGTTTCCTGCCACCTCTGCTTGATTTCTTCTGCTGGGGGATGGAGAGCTGTTGTGCTCTCAGAAAGGTGCCCTTAAAGTGCTGCCAGCTCTGTACTGTCCTTCACCCCTAAGGACAGTTTCCCAAGGGATCTTATCCAGCAATTCCTCAAATAGCCTGAAGTTTGCTCTCCTGAAGTTCGGGGTCCTGACTCCACTCTATTCCAGGGCCAGATTCCTCAAGGTCTCAAACTCAACCCAGGCATGGTTGCTGCAACACAGGCTGCCTCCAATCTTAACCTCTTTAGTGATCTCTTTTGCGTTGGTGAGCACCAGACCTAGCAACAATTCACCTCTGATGGATGGGTATGTCCAGTACTTGAACTAGAAAGTTGACCATGGACACCAGGAGTCTCCTGGACCACTTCCAGGTTGCCATGTTGTTTTCCCTGCAGATATCTGCATGGTTGAAATCCTCCATCAGGATGAGAGCCTGAGGCAAGAGGGCCTCATCAACAGGCTCCCCTTGATCACGTGGCCTTTACTAGACCCTGACCACCAGATGCCATTTATTGATCCAGTCCCTAATTCTAACCCACAAGCTCTCAACCTGTTTATGACTATTTCTCAGAGACAGCTCTTCGCAGACCATCCACTTCTTAACATAGAGGGAAACTCCCATATGACCCATGTGATGGGTTAACATAGCAGCCCTCCTAATCAAATAAAGAGTAAACATTACTCTTGTTTACAGGAAGTCTTTATTACATTTGACAATTTAAAGCTTTTATGCACATTTGACTTCAGGAAATACATCTGGATGTACCACTTTGAAACAGTCGGCAGTGTTTAAGCAGTCTGCTTTATATAGATTCATGGAAATCATTCTTGATTTCTTCTGCCTCTGTCCTCCACTCAGGCTATAGGCAGAAATGAGGAATACAGTCTGCTGGTGATTTAGAAATTCAGACTCATCTTTAGCCAACACAGACAAGTACCCAGGTTTTTAGTCACAGATGACAGATGACTCATCAAACTAGATACTAAGTTAAAAAAGTACTTAAAATTATTGTTGTCAATGAAGTTGGAAATATCTTTAAAACCCCTCTACCACAATGAAATAGTATACAGTGCATTGTGTTCCCTCTAAAAGTAGTCAGTTTTATTTGTAGGATACTATTGTCAGAAAAGCTTCCAACTCCAGCTACATAGAAGAAACTTTCTGTCTCACAGGACATCTGGCGTTCCTGCAGGATTTTATAACATTTGGGAAGTTGTTGTTCTTTAAACAATCAGAAAGAATGACATTAGGAATTCTAAGTCAGGAAAATTAGCTTAAGATCAAGATATTAGCAATGATTGCAATATAGTTATGCATTTGTTGGTTCGTGTGCTTGTTCTTATATAGATAGATACACATCTATAATCTATCTACCTCTCTCTCCTGTTTTTCTGTATTACAGTTATTTGTGATAAAGTTTCAGTGAGCTTTCTTGGAAAGGGGGGTACCATAAATCTGGGTTTCTGGAGAAGATACTAGGATGCCTGACTACTATGGATTTAGCCTTCCTACTTAGGCAGCAGTGTAATCTTACCCTTGAAGCAGCACCCTGTGCTTCTTTCTATTTACCGTATCCATGGCTATGAATAGCCACTTCAGAGAATGACAGCGTATGGTGTGCGCAATATTGGTTTCATCATTTGCTTTGTGTAGAGATTGTTTTCAATTAACTGCATTAATTCATTGGTATAAAGAGCAGTGCTTATCTAGCATATGGCAGGCAGGGTTTTGTTGTTGTTGTTTTATCCTTACAAAATGCCCCATCTGCTTACACCCTCACCCTGTGAGATCAGAGAAATATGGATAATTTCTCCATGTTTTGACAGACTGGTGGCAGGAGCGTTCATTTTTGTTTCATGGAGTGGTTATTTTTGTTAAACAGATAATCTTCCTGCTAATTCAGTTGATTTTGTTCTACTGTGTTTCTCTGAAACTGATCTTTCTTCTGCGAGTGTGTGACAGTGAAGGGACCTGCAAGTCAGTAGTATGTCCCCGGCAGTTAATGTTGAGTATTGAAAAAAAAACCCTGAATTGGTACTTGCAGTCTCTGTTGCACTGGGTGAGCTTATTTACTGCTTTGAAATGCCATGGTAGTTAATGCCAGTTAATTCTTTTGGACAGAGGAAGCTCTTCCTCTTCTGCAGGATGGTGACCAAGACCTCCCCTGGGAAATCCTTGCTATTGAAAACCACTTTAATGTAGTCGGATGTGACACAGCATCAGGAAACGTCGAACGAATTTCTCCCTTGGGAATGTAAAACAGGCCTGGTTATTCTTTCCTGTGAAAAACTGGGTCAGATGAGTTACACAGAAAACCATGTGAAAACCGATCAGCTCATAATGTTTAATGTAGTCATGACCCAGAACAAGGATTTCCATACCATGTACGTAAAATACATGTACCGTCCTAATTTTTGTTTGAATTTAAGAAAATTACTGAAATTTTCTCTCTGTCCTCAAAAGTGAAGTGGAATTGACCATCATGAGCCTGGTAGCAGAATACAAATGAATAGACAGATGCTTACAGCAAGTGACAGTGGGTTGAACCAGGCTGCTGAAAATGTAGAGCGCTGTCTCATCAGGCATAGTCAAACATGTGGATCTCTGGATTTCGTAGAAATTCCCAGCTAATGCAACATGCTTTCCTCTAATCTTTTGTAGAGAAGAAACACATCCAGTGGGACTTTATAGCCCAACAGTCTTAGTAAATCTTTTCAGCCTTAGTGAATGAGATAGATGAACAGAGGGAGGAGAAGCTATTTCCACAGCCAGCCAGCCATTACTCTGGCAGGTTGAAAAAGGGACAGCTGCTAGTTTGAACTGTGATGGGTTGCCATCTTTAACTTACCTGTTACTGATAGGTAAAAATGAGTGAGCTACGTAGAGAGTAATCCTGTTCCTATGTGTTGCTACTAAAGATGTATCTACACATCTATAAGGTACTTTATCTTGAAGCAATTTATGCAAGGCTGCACACTGTTTCTGAAAATATTTGAAGTAGTTGATATATTGTAGAAGCCATATGAAAAGCTCTGTGATGTGGCATTCCCTGCTAGTGCATACATACCTTGTGGGGCAGTTGTTTGCAGGATGCTACTGAGCACATGCTCTGCTATAGTATTTCACAAGTCTATAGTGTCACGGGGGGGCTGAAAATGCTCTGCTTGCTGTAAGTGTTGACGCTCAGCAAGAAGGCTGTGCTGGGCTCAGAGGAGGGAAAACAACTTGTGAGACTTTTTTTTCTAAATACACTGAA
Source organism: Pavo muticus (assembly GCA_016647715.1). Taxonomy (NCBI): domain Eukaryota; kingdom Metazoa; phylum Chordata; class Aves; order Galliformes; family Phasianidae; genus Pavo; species Pavo muticus. Next base: position 48,260 of record JACDJE010000356.1, read on the forward strand.
CACTTGCTTTTAAGTGTCTGAGATGAGCATCCCTTTAGGTATAGTCTGAAATCCTACCATAGAGCAGGATGATTTTTCAGTTTTTCATGGGTGTAAATATGCACAATCATCTCCTAATAGCTTTTCCATGTCAGATTGCCCTGGGATGATGTTTTGTAAGCTTGACTTCCCCAGTAATCAAAGTCTTGATCCTAAAGACACCAAACATCTTTGCTTCTCATTTTATTTGAATACTACAAGTACTCAAGATCAATGTTCACATTATGAGTTATTCCCAAATAATGTCTTAAGGACAAAAAGAAACAAAGGTGGAAAGACTCCATAGAAGGGATGGAAGTTCTGGGGAACAGAGGGAGAGCAAGCTATGCGTACAAAGCTGAAAAAAACCCAGAAGAATATGAGAGTCTGTCATGTTAGAACATCGTTTAAAGAAATCTTCAAGATTTTATCACTGTTCCAATTAGAAACAGAAAGAAGTACTCTGTGGACAGGCCTGAGTTGGAAGGATTTGAAAGGATAATAGTATCATCGTCTAGACGGGATGAAAATAATCTGTTCTCTTTTGTTAGTAAGCTGACAAACATCACCAAGATGTGTGATTATTAACCATATTCCTTGAAAGCATTCAAGAAGCAATGGCAACAGGTGGAGAACTGAAGAGCTAGAATCACGTTTGCACCCAGGAGGCCTTCTTGTCAAGTTCTTTTGAATCAGGATCAGGAGTATGGTAAAGTAAAATCTAAATCATATTTCTCAAAAATGTAGGAGCCTGATTTAAGTCCAGTGGATTTAGTGAGAAGACTCAGATTTACATCAGTGGGGTAACGAGCAGGCTTTGGATCATATTCTACTTGAGCTGATCACAAAAAATTCGATATATCTTTCCTCCTGTTCATTCCTTTTTTATTTTTTTCATGCACTTTCCTTTCATATAGGATAATACTGACAACAACCTTTAGCTTGGAAGTTAGGCAGCATGTTAATGTACTCAAACTTTTCCTATTTTATTTTTCCCTTCACTATGTAGTATTTTTTTTAAAAGACAACTTATTCACACAGAGAGCACTTCAGATTAAAGTATTTTTGTAATTACTTCCTAACAGTGGGAAACAAGAAATAGGAGCCTTTATCTCCCAGCTTCCTTTCAGAATTTTCATTTTCCCTGAAGAACCAAAGTGCTTGTGTGGCTGATGGAGTTGCCATGGCACTGGGTTCAAGTGTCTTTGTCCCAGGTGGGAAAAATGTAGGAGGAAGAAATGATTTGGGAATTGCTCATGGTTGCTGGGGAATGAAACCCTGGAATAGAAGGTAGAAGAATGGGAAGACTATTGCTTGCTTCAGAGACCTCCCTGAGCACTTCCCCAGTCACATTAGTGTTTCTTAGAACTGTTGTTGTGCCAGAAGGTGTCTGAAGGTTTTCTCAGCAGAATTTCTCATGACCTGTGTTCTGATGGATATTTTAGGTACTGCACAGCATGTTGTGTAAGTTTGTAGTGCAATAATAATGAGAAAGACAGAAGTGATTTCTATGAGGACTTAGCACAGCATGTTTTGTGACGTGCTAGATTATGGTACAGGCATTCTTCTCTTAAGTTGTATTGGTGCCAATAACCTGAAGACATCTTTTCTCTTTATCCAGAACTGCTTGAGCTTTTGCTTATAAATCAACATTCTATTTTGCTTATAAATCATATTCTGTCAAATTGAAACATTATAGGGTACATCAGAGTTCTTGGTTAAACAGAGATTTGTTGGGTGAGTTTTTAAGGTAACAGTTTGCTTAATCAAAGAGAAGGTAGTAAACAAAATTGTTTTTCATACAGCATGGTACAAAGGAAAATGAGTATTGATGATGGATGAATTTACAGTGCACGGGGAAAAAGGAGAAGAGACCTGTGGAGGAGGAAGACTGGGAGGGGAAATGATGAAAAACTTATCACGTGCTTCTAGAAATAGAAGTAGACAAATGATGTCTTTGGCTGCAATGGAATTACAGCCCTCTCCAAGGGTATGAGTGGGCATGCTTGTACTGCAGACAGAAGTGTAGTCGCATAACTTGAATTCGATTTAGCCTCCCTTGTTTGGGTACCAGTATCAGTACAACTGTGTAGTCCACTGCTAACTGCGAAATATAACCAAGAGGCTGAGAGTATTGCTGGTGGGTTCTACAGTGCCATGCTTGCTTTGGTCTCAAACCAGAATGCCATCGGTGAACATGACCCAGGATGTGTGTCCTCTGTATGTGTTCACACTGAGGTCTAGACCATGATGAGGATTCTGACTTGTGTACTTTGCCCTCAAAGTTCACAGCTGGGCTTGACCCACTTGTCCTCAGATGGAATTTGGGACTCGTATTGTTCTTGGGAGGTGTCTTGGTCTTCCTCTCTTTTTTAACAATGTCACCAGAGACAAATAGGGAAACTGGACAATTGGATGTAGAGTTTGGTTAGGGAGGTGTTTTACCTCACAGTCTAAGTTGGTGGACTTTGGGTATTTCCTCGCATGTGCTGAGCAGTGCAATTTAGCATGTAGCTACCAGAGTTCAGTGATTAATGCCAGTTTCTTTGTGCGTGCAGTTTCTTTAAACCCAGCTTCAGAAACTAAAACACAATCCATTTCTTGCCGTAGATGAACATCCAAGTTTGTGACATGAATGGAGAGAAATGAAGGTGCTTGTTTGTAGACGGTGTATTAGATTCTGTCTTCTGTGATATCTCTCAGTTCTCCTTGTGCGTTTCTGTTTGGTCTCTATAGCTTGAAGTTCATAGAATCAAAGCACAGTAACTCAGCAGTTGCTTCTTTTCCAATATCTTCGCAGATGGAGATCCCACAACCTTTCCAGGCCCTGGCTCCAGTGTTTGATTTAACGTTATGAGGTTTTTTTTCCCTACTGTCTAATTGGAATTTCCCTATTTCTGGCTAATGTTCGTCACCTCTCATGCAGTAACAACTTTCTGAAAAAATTATCCCAGATATTGTCCAAAAAATTCCATAGGCAGTGAGGTAGTTGGGTGTTTCCTGGTACGTTCACCATCCAGTCATGCCTTTTCAAAATTGATTTAATAATTGCTATACATTAAAGATTTTATGAATATACAGAAAGCATTTACATAAATCATGGCATGTTAGGCAGCAGGAGTGAAAAGTGTTTGTAGGTAATAGCTGACTCAAGAACGTTACCTGCTGCAATCAGGAGGTTTATGGCAAAGCTAAGAATAGAAACACGTGCTACAAATACTTATCTTTCATTTTAAAAAGATATCCTTGTAAGGAGTACCGAGGTATACAGAAATTATATTCCAGATATATTCAAGAATTTCTATTAGTTAAGCACACCACTTTAGGGCTATTGCACTCTTTGTCAGCAAGGCTGTGATAAAGAGGTTAAGGCCCAGAGCAATGCACAGCTTGGGGAGAGTCCTTTCAAAGTAGCAAGATAATTAAGAAAATTATAAATAGATGTATGATCCCTGGTCTCTGCTGTGCGGGCTTTATCCTGTTTGCTTTGAAATGTGTATAAGTGAAAGAGAACACAGACTCACCACTGAAAAAAAAAAAAAAGATTGTAAAACATTTTTAAGAAAGAAAAGTTGAGGAAGAATGGATCAAAAAGTGCTGGAAAGTGACTTAAATACCGTGTCTGTGTCATGGAGGTTACACTTACCTCCTGATGATGGGATTAGACATCCATCTGTTTAAGTCATCTTTAATTCTTGGCAATAACAAAGGAAAATTATTCTTAAATAAAACCAAGGATAAAGGCTTGATTCCCACTGCAGGCACCCAAAGCCAGAGTAGTAAAGCACACACAGAAATCTATATGAGGAGAGATTTGGGTGGGAGGGGAAGAAAAAGAGAAAGATCAGTACATGCATCTTGCAGCCATTGCAAGGTGTACACAGCTTCCCAATAAAAGCTACTTAAAGCAACTGAATTACATAAGAAGAAAAAAATGTTTGACAAATGGTGATAATGGACAGCAGAGATGTTAAAATATTCTGGAAACAACCATTCCCATGTGAAAGGAGCCTGTTTGGTTTGCAGATTATATTCTTACAGTAATGTGTAAAGTGAAGACACAGCAAGGTAGGGACCACCCTTTGTGCTCTTCCACACAAATCCAACAACGTAAACAATTCCAGCGTAATTTTAGAGAGGGACATTGCACAGAACTTGCTGTTGCCTTCATTTGAGAAAGAGGTGCTAAACACTGAATGTGTTGCTGGCTTTATCTGTAGTAGCAAAATCCAGCCAGCACTTGTGTCTTCCTCTAGCACTACGTTCACTAGTGCTGTTATGCCAGCTCTGAGCAGCTGCAGATGATGCTTCTCAGGGCAGCCTGATTCACCAAATGAGATTCATAGTGCTAGCTAAGATATAGTGAAAGACAAAGTAACTCTTGCCAAGGTTTCCTCTCTTCTGCCAGTTTAATTCCCGTTATTTGAGGTGAGAGGAGAAGCTTTGAAGAGAAGGATGATATTAATATAGATGAACCATAACTGTGAAAGTGCTGGAGAGCACTGTAGAACCAAGTTCCCTAGTTCACATGAAAATAAGCTCATTTCTATTGAGTTTGATAAGAAAAAAACAGGTGAGATAGTTTAAATGCTTTGAAGTTGGCTGGTAAGGCAGCAATGGGAGCAGGGGGACAAGGGCTGGTTGCCCACTGAAGTTCTGCAAGCTCCAGTCAGGCATCTGCACCTCCCAGCCCCTCTCACCTCAAGCTGTAAAACTGGACAAAAAGGAGAAGCTTTGCTGAACCTCAGAGTACTGGGACAGTCCTTGTCTGAGCACACACGCTAATTGGAAGCAGAAGGGCTGCCTTATGAAGATGAACTTATGTGAATTGGAGGTCAGGAACATGAGGAAATGAATCCTCCTACAGCATGCGGGGGCTGATTCTTGTTTCTATGTTTTACATGTGCATCATACAAATTTAGTGTAATGTTATGAAAATATCAAGACGCTTCCCTTCACACAAAGATTCCTTTTTAATCAGTGTGTTCTGCGGGTTTTTTAGCCTATGTCTTCTATGTGAAAACTAGTGAGAATATAGCAGAATGTGTTGCAGTATTGTACTTTTAATAACAATCGACTGTTACTGTTTTGGTTTTTTCCCTTGACTTAATGGATTTTGGCTTTTTTTTCCTATTGTGAGACACCTTCTGTCAATTTGGTTTGTTACTCAGTATATTTTACAAAGATTTTAGAAATGCAGAAATAGGTAAGAATCCAAACCCAAGGGGAACTATGCAACTTACTGTAGTTGGTATTTCCCAAAATTTCTGGATATCATATCATCATGCTTCGTTTATGATAGCTAAGATGCAAAACTGATCTTGGGTGTACTTTGAGCAATTTGGATGATCCCAAGGAGTGACTGGCAGCTTGTGCTCTTTTTGGTAGGACTTTTCTCTGTGGGCCATGTGATGTTCGTGCGTAGTAACTCTTGCAGTACTGTGCTTTTAGTATCAAGATGCCCTGTGGAGTTCACTGCATCTTTCCGTTTGTTCTTCTAAAGCATTATGTAGATGATGAGTAAGAGTAAACTTGTCTTGTTTGTCTTAGGCAGGATGACACAGTATTGGGCAACTGAAGCTGATTGGAATGCATATGGAAACGACTAACGTGAGAAAATCATCCTTGCAGTTAATTTTGCTCCCAGTGGACTGAGTTTCTTCAGATCCATTTCTAGGTTACAGAAATACATAAATCTTTCCAAAATGCAGTATTAAAACACCAGAGTAACAGCATGACCCAGCTGTTGTTTGCAGTAAAAATAGTGATTTTTTTTTATTTATTTTTTGCCAGAATGCCTTGCCTAATAATTCTTTTGAGTATTCTAATAACATGAGATAAGAATGTTGAGATAGTTAGGATTCTGGAGGTTATTAAAAGACATACAAGTCCGAGTCTGCAATTTGAGCTGGAAAAGAGAATTGCTATCTAAGAGAAGCTGGCTTCTACTGCTGTAGTGACCTGTGGGAAATCAGCGTTAGACTCTGTTAAGTTCTGTGTGGTTTGCAAAGAAAACATAGTGAGTGATGAAGAGGTTTATTGGCTTGTACCATTAGGAATGGCTTAAGGAAAGCTTTTTGTTTGTGTGTCTTTCTCTCTAGTATGAGTGACAGCACCGTTTTTTAAAAAACATTCCTTGGAAAAATGAGAACATTTCTGGAGAAGGTATCTAAGGAAAGGCTCTGGTATGTTTCGGGGGGTTTATTTGTGTCCTTTGGGGTATTAACGCTTCCTACATACAAAAAAAAAAAAAATATGGCTATTTCAGCTACAAAGTTAGTGACAAACATGCCAGAGAGCAGGTTTATCCCTGAGCAGGATAAAGTAGATAAATAACTCACGAGACTAATGAAGGCTGAGTTGACACACACTTTCCTGACCTTGCTTTTCTTATTTCCCTCTATATGAGTCAAGGAAGAGTGATTGTTTGGGGCTCAGCATGTGATGCAGTTCAGAGACCTTACTCGTACACAGACATTTGGTTGTGCATGACTTAAACATATAAGTAAAAGCTCTCCTTTCTATTGTTAATGTCAAACAACTCTATGGCAAGAAACAGTAAGAGTTTCTTTCTCCCATGTTTCAGCATGGCCTATCTTGTCAACCCAGGGACTTGGAGAAACTTGTATTAATGTGCTTATATTGTCTGGTGAGGACAGGGAATGGTTGCATGTGGGTAGAGACTGCAGTCAGGGGCTCATTTAGCTGGGCCAGAGCAAAGGATGGATGAAGTACTGCTGGTCCAGCTTGATGCCTGCCCTGCTTTGAGAGCAGGGGAAATGTTAAGGATTTGGACGTGCTCCTCTGATGTGTTGTTTTCTGGGGTGGTGTAAGCTGGGATAGGAATGCTGCCAAAAAAAAAAAAAAAGAAGAAATCTTGCTCAGATGTTGAAAATGTCTTAATCTAACTCAGCCCCTTTGTACACCATTACCTGCACTTTTTACAGGCACCTTTTTTACAAGAAGCCTTACAGAAAATGTGCTGCATATTAAAGTCTGGTTATCCAAGTGAGAGGTGGCACACCTGCTCATCCACTTAAAACAGCTCTGTAGACCCACTAGTGAATTCAAGAGCCTGTGTCTGCTGTTTCTTCACTTTAATGGATGGACATCTGCTCTGTCTGTTTCTGCTTTCAAACTGGTCAGCTATTGCTAAAATTGGATGGATTCTGGCCTTTTAATTTGCTGCAGGAATAGAATAGAATTAGAGATTATTCCTGATTTTTATTGTTGCTTTTATCGTAATAGACGGCAGAAGAAATTCTGCTCATGTCTTTGTAATGACTGTCAGTAGACAGTGAATCATGGAGCAGCTAAGCTAAAAAGGGTCACCACTTGCTGAAATCCTGTGTTAATGAAATTTTCTTACAGAATTAAATGAAGTGGTCCAAATTAGTGTCGCTTCTATATTAAAAAGCATTTGAGACATCAGTATAATCAGATTATTTGTTGCTTTGGTGGTAGGAGTAAGCATTAGAGAGTGCTCTCTTCCAAGAAGAAATTGAGGTGGTGCTTTTCTCTACTCAGCAATACATGTGCTAGCAATAGTAAGGCAACAGGTCGTAACTCTGTCAATTATTTTCGAAAGTCAAAGAGTGGTGTGATAGTCAGCCACAGGTTTGTGGCTGTTTCCTACCCTAGACCATCTGATTAATCATGCTGTCCTGAAGTTCTTGGACTTGCTTTTTCCCAAAAGGGAAATGTAAAGATTAATGCAGTAATAATTTACCACTTTAGTATATACTCTGATCCCTTTGATTCGATCTCTTCTTGAATGTATTTCAAACGTACTGCAAAGTGGTGTGCTTATATTTGATAAGATCTGCACAAGCAGGTATTGACAGATTGTATTTTTTAGGATGTTACTTCCTGTAGCTCACCATTTCTATTTGCAACAATTGACCAAGTGGGAATGAGATAATGATTCAGGAAAAGCCTTTAGGGCCCAATTTGGACCAGATAGGTAGGATGCATTGTCCAGCTACCCTGAAAAACTGACCAGATTGCTACTCAGCGTGTGCACAAGAATGATGGTTCTGGCTAATGGCTTTCCTAGCAGCCCAGTATAGAAGCGCTGGGAGCAAATGTTCTCAATCGAAGGCTCATTTGTCCAGCATGGCATGCTGAGTCATATCACCTCCTGCCTCTCCCAGCAGCCATCCTGCTGTGGAAAAAGAGGTGTTCGAGCACGTAGATTAGAGAAGGCACTGCAGAAGAGAGGCTGCTGCTGAGCAGTTCCTTGGGAAGTGTAAAAGCAAGAGAGAACCTCATGGGATGATTGCAGACTTCCTGCCAATATCACAGTCCTTACTGTCCTCTTAAAAACTGAAAAATGAAAACACAAGACCAGCATTGCCAAGAGTAACTGAACCCGTGGAGGCTGTGGTTCCGAGGTGGTTGCCCCTTAAAAGAAAAAAAAAAACCACAATAAACCTACCTTTTTGTCAGCAGCCAAGCTCACCTTTCTGTGCCTCTTATTCTTTCAGATGTTGAATAGATGTCTGATTCTTCACTGTTTTGTTTTTTTTTCCATAACAGGAACAGGCAGTAGCATGCCTGGGCTCGTTTACTTCACGGATGGATCTGTTCTTTGCCCTGTTGCCTAGAGCCATTCTGTTCTAATTGCTGAATGCTGTATAGAGGCAGGTGGACTGAGGCATTTACTCTTGTGATACGGGAAGAGTTAACCTGGAAAGCTTGTCAGGGAGAAGCAAAATAGCCCCAGTTTTCAGAAAAAGCTTGAATAAATGGCATAGTTGCTATTTTGTTACGATGTTTTTGACATTTAAGCTATAAAGAAATATTTTTGTCCAATAGGAGAAGATTTTTGGATTGTTAAAAAATAAAATTGGAAGGTAACAATTTCATTTTATTGGGAACTTGAGTACTTTTCACATCTGAAAATGGTTGGAAATGCAACTTAAATAACTCTTTGAGGTCATGTCAGCATTACCGTTCTTAGAATATGGAATTCAGTGATATAAAATCATCCTTGTTGATTTGTTTTTCACTGGGATCTTAGACTTTCTAACTATGTCCAAGCAGAAATAGTGAGTGTCTTTTGCTTCCGTTTTTTTGCAGATGTTCATTTGGCTTTTTTGAGTATCTGTGATTTGATGATAAAGATTCTTCATTATTTTTTTTAACTTGCTCATAACAGAAAGGGAGGCCATCAGCATTTTTTTTCTGCAAGATGAGTTCTTCGTGAAGCAGTCCCAGAGTAAAACTGGAGCTTTTTATTTCCTCAGCTATGTGTACAAACTGTGGTATGCGTACCACGGCCTTCCTGAAGACGGTATGCTGGGGCTGACCAAGCTAGCCTGCACGCAGCCTGCTGCCCCTGGGGGCCTGCTAGGCCTGGCCGGGGCACTGCTGTCCCTGCTACCTGTGCCAGCGCTACCTGAGCGAGCGGTGTTTGAGAGCACCTACCGAGGTGGAACAGTTTTGAGGTTAAACTATGCTGCCTCCTGGGCTTTCAAGGGTTAAGCTCAACATTAATGTTTTCCAGGTGTTCTCATAACATTGAGTGAATACATCAAACTTAACTTGAAATTCGTGTTGTTGAACATTTCCGGATGCGTCATGTCCAAGATGCTTGGTCCTTTGCGCACACGCACTTGTGGGAATCAAGTGTCACGCACTTGATTTTCTCCAGACTATAAATAACAAGTCAGTGTTACTCAGTTTGCACGCATGACCCTTTCCATGTGGTTAGTACTCGTGTTAGTACTCAGCTGATCCAGATTTCAAGTGTGAGATACAGCATGCTTGTAAATTTCCTTATGAGCGTTCTTTCTCTCTTGGTATTTTCTCCTGATCGGTTTCCTATTTTAAACTTACAGAAATATTTACCAGCTTTGGCGAATAATAAGCTAACATTGACCAGATACTTCTTGACTGAGCTTAATTTGAGGTATATCTGTTGCTTTAATTTGATCCGTGGCAACAGCTGGTTTGAAAATCCCTGAAAAATATCTTAGAAGGTTATCTTAGTATGCTCAGTGGGTTGTAAGTCAAACGTAATTAATATCATCATAGAATATTAATAAAAATAAAATAATAATAAAATATTTTTTAGTTAAAAACTCTGTTTAAACAAATGCTTAGTAAGTATTGAGGAGCCATGTAATTAGTAAATAGTTTGTCCTTAACAGACCTTGGCTATACCAGCTACAACTGGGTTCTTCTCAGCTTCTTCCAAAACAAAATAAAAACAAAAAAAAATCTTTTTTTTTTTTTCATTGTTGACTGCAAGTGAATTTGCAAACAGATGCATTTGTGTCTGTGCTTTGCTATTTTTATGGTATTTCTCAATTTGCTTTCTCAGGGCTGATTCTTGATTTATTTCAAGTCCTCTTTCTTAATCAGTTTGCAGAGTTTCCCTGCCAAGAATAAGTAATGATATATTTTCATTACTTCCAGCACTTCAGAGATTCCAGATTTCTGATGCCCAGAACATTAACTACTGGTGGAGAAAATAAGTCTTCCTTTAGTTAACAGTTGCTCTTCAACAGGGAACACAAGGTGAGATAAATCAATTAAAAGAGTCGGGTGTCTGAGTGACCGGCAGTTCAGTTCTTTTAATGCCATACAACATTCCTGTGGCTGATTATACGCTACTTTAATTGGACAAACGCTGACGAAGCTCTGACCTCCTCAGATTTGCTTTGTTTGCTTTTTTGTCAAACATGCTTTTTATTTTTGCTGGCAAGACAGACTCATCATTCATATTTATTTTTTACATCTGAAGTTTGTCAAGATGCTTGGAAAAATATGACAATGAAAGACATCTGGGCATCCCATCCACTTTCTATTTGGAAACATCTGCATCATTACTAGGAACTTCTTAGTAGCACTGCACCGAGTAGATGTATTCTCTTTCCTTCTCCAGGCTAATTTATAATTGCTGGTACTGAAAGAAATTCAATAGGCACTAAAAAACAAGTATCTAAAACAAGTAAAAAGCCAGGCTTTTTAATACCACATAGTTAGGATGCCTTATTGTTTGTTTCTGAATAAAGAATAAACTTGTGGCATTTGATGGGGAAGAACGAGGAAACAATGGAGAAAAGCCAGCTCCTGTCTCCAGTCTCCTTCAGATTGTTCATTAGTTTTATCTGTAGGACTTTAAAAGGTAAGCACTTGTATTCTTGAATCTTTGCCAGGCAGGTTGATGCACAGCTGTTCATCAGATGTTTGTTCCTTATAAACCCAGAGTTCTCAGCCTCAAGCTGCCCTTCCTCCATTTTTAAAGCCCAAGGAATCTTCATTAACAGAAAAAAATCCTAGTCTTTCTCTTTTTCACTTAATGTGGGAGAGCTGCTGAATTGTAGCAGCTACAACTGGAGAATAGTATTTGATGAATCATCAAATACAAGATACATTCATCACATTACAAGATACGTACACTGAACCCTGTAGTTACCAGAAGGTAAGACTGTCCATTCTGAGCTCTAGTGAATGTTCAGTAACCTGTCTGTAACACCGGCCAGGAACTGATGCGAAGAAAGCATTCAAATGAAGCCATGTTCCTACATTCACCAGTGTTAGACTTTCCAGGGCACTTGCCAGCAACCTGTGGGTCTCTCCTACCTTTATTTGTATAATCCTTTTTGAGCTTTTCCTGAAATAATGATTAATACAGTTCAGTTAGGTGCTGTGGAGCCGTTCTGTTCATTTTAACCCTGTTACCTGGCTGTTTTATTCAATCCACCCTATTCCCTATGTTAGGAGAATATTGCTATATTGATTTTACTTATCCCTTTATTTCTTTTTCATTATTTCTTTTCCAGTCCAGAAGGAAATACTTGAACTTATCTCTCAGCCTGTATGCAGTTCTTTCCTTGTGTTCTCGTCACTTCTCCACAGCTTTCCAACCTTTTTGAGTCCTTCTGGAGATGTCAGTGTGGGTACCTGTGTGCAGCGGCCAGGATGTAGGCATGTTGTGTGTATGTGCAAGGGCATCATGTTTGCTTCTGTGCCTTTTTTAACAATTGGTTTCTTTTCAGCTTCTCAGTTGAGGGAAGTTATCTTCAGAGAACGCTGCATTTTATTTAGCATTCCTTTTCTAAGACACCATAGGTAATGACTGCATATGTGCATGTTTCATTGTGTATTAGTTCTCTCATCTTAGGGCATTCTTTTGTTACTAGGTGGTTGGCCTATGATGAGTGTCTCTTAGAAAGATGCATTTTCTTTCTGTGAGGTTTACTTGTGAATGTTTGATAGTGAGCCTGCTACCTGTTCATAGGCTTTGGAACCACTTTTTTGGCAAAATGCCTGTAGTCTGCGCACCCATAAACTGCCCACATAGCACAGCCACGTCCACAGCTATGCCACACATCTGAGCAGCAGCTGTGCATTTCATGTGTAGGAGGTCTACCATGGTGACCGTGATGGGGTTTGTCACTGCCATATTACCATGTGAGGAGTTGTATTAAAATTAATGAAAGAAGAATGGTGGCTTAAATATACCAACGGATAAAGTTGTTTTTAAAAATTAAAAGTTTGATAGTAGATGTAGATAGTGTGGTTTGTGGATGACATCCCTCTGACCTACAAATAAACTTACTTTGTTCTTTCCATAGTAAGATGCTGAACTGGCAATGTGCTGATTTTCTGAAGTTGGACTGTGTTTAGACTGCATGTAAAAGTTATTGTGATGCCACTGATGAAATACAGGAGTTTGAGTTTAAAACGTTTTATGCTGAAAAGTAATTGAATATAGCATTGTAATGATGAAAAGAAATCCTACTTCAGGTGTATAACATCAAAATGTGCCACAAATTGTAAACTGCTAACTTTTTCCATTTTGTTCGGTATTTTCTGAATGTAAACCACATCCCACTTCTTGATGTCACAGGTTAGATGGGCAAATGAAATAAACCTAATGCAAGCAGTATACTAGAGTATTCTGTACTGGTGAATCAAAGACATTTTTTCAGACCAGGATACTGTACACTGTCATCATGAGCACATATAAAGTCCAGTTACCAGTGAAGTTCCTTTGGGGACTTCATTGTGATCTCTGCTGTTTATCATACTCATCAACTGGCTGCCTGATAGTAGAGAGTGCAGCTTCAGTAAATTCAGAGAAAAGACCCAATAGAGGAATCCATTACTCTGCTTGGGAAAGGGCTGGTAATAAGGGGGCCTTGGACTGCATGGAAAATTTTCCACCCTCAGGGTGGAAAATTGGGGTGCAACAAAGGCAAAACTTTCATCTAGACCTGGACAACCACACACACAGTGCAGACTACACTGCCTGGATAGGAAACAGATTTGGAGAAGAGGACTTGGGGGTTGCTTACAGCACTCACCAAACACAGAATTAAGAGAGGAACAAATTGAAGCCTGAAGATAGTTGACTGCAAATAAGATTCTGAACTATTCATAGAATCATAGAATGGCCTGGGTTGAAAAGGACCACAGTGGTCATCTAGTTTCAACCCCCCTACCACTAGACCAGCCTGGCCTTGAATGCCTCCAGGGATGGGGCCTCCACAATCTCCTTGGGCAACCTGTTCCTGTGCATCACCACCCTCTGTGTGAAAAACTTCCTCCTAATATCTAACCTAAACATCCCCTATCTCAGTTTAAGACCGTTCCCCCTTGTCCTGTCACTACCCACCCTCGTAAACAGCTGTTCCCCTTCCTGTTCATATGCTCCCTTCAAGTACTGGAAGGCTGCAGTGAGGTCTCCCTGGAGCCTTCTCTTCTTCAAGCTACACAAGCCCAGTTCCCTCAACCTTTTCTCACAGGAGAGGTGCTCCAGCCCTCTGATCATCTTAGTGGCCCTCTTCTGGACCTGCTGTAAGAGCTCCACATCCTTCCTGTACTGGGGGCCCCAGGCCTGGACGCAGTAGTCCAGATGGGGCCTCACAAGAGCTGAGTAGAGGGGGACAATCATCTCCCTCTCCCTGCTGGCCACCCCTTTTTTAATGCAGCCCAGAACATGGTTGGCCTTCTGAGCTGCAAGCACACACTGCTGGCTCATGTCCAGCTTCTCGTCCACCAGGACCCCCAAGTCCTTCTCCGCAGGGCTGCTCTCAAGGAGATCTTCTCCCAGTTTGTATAAATACCTGGGCTTGCCCCAACCCAAGTGCAGCACCCTGCACTTGGCCTTATTGAATCTCATTAGGTTTTCTTCCTTCCTCTCTGGCATAAAGAATTTCTGTAACATCTATAGAAAAAAAGTACTATTTTTTCGTTTGCTCTTTAAGACCCTTTGTTTTATAGTCAAAGAGAAGTGTAAATTGTCATGTTCCTAGGACTAAAGATAGACTTCTGTGGACAAGGTTATTCCAGATCATTGCTTGCTCTTTGGGTGAAGTTTTCAAGTTTCTGCTACTTCATGTTATCTTTTGCCTCATTTTACTGTTACTTCTGTCCTTCATTAACCACGCTAAGATAAATGACCTATTGATTTGTAGAATTATTTCATTGCTTGAAGGTTAATCCTGGATTTGTTGGATGTACAAATGATTTGTTTGTTACGGGATTGTCCAGAAAGAGGGAAGATCAATAAGCAATTACATCTAGAAATAAGTTTGTCTTTGAGGGTTCATAGGTGAGAATTACAAAATGGTAATCTATTTCCAAATGAACTTAGAGATTGCTTCCATTCATCTCTGTGTTTAATGTGGTTACATTTAGCACTTGCCAGAAAACCTTTCTTTAACAGGAGGCTGCAACATGGTACAAGGTTTGTTTTGATTCTCACAAAACAGTCACTTGGTTTGCCTTTTAAATAAAACAAGTAATATTCAGTATGAAGCAAAACAAAACCATGATGCTTGCAGATCCTGTGAGTTCTTGCAGTTGTTTTTAGTTTGTTTATTCTTTTGTCAGATAGTATGCAGTTACGTTTCCCCTCGTTTTCAAGTGATTTTTCACCAATCTTCCAGACCACAGGCTGCACAGGCTGCAGTAATTTTAGAAACAGTGTGAGAGAACTGAACCATTTAGAATGATTTTGTAAGCTCATTTATGTGCCACTGAAAGTAGTAATTTTGCCGATTTACTTTATATGAGGAAAAAGGAAAACTACTTGTCAGATGTCTGAGTGGCTGGTCTTCCTTTTAAACAGTACTGATATTCTTGGTGCATTATCCTTGAGCCAAAAGCATTTGTGCTGACCTCAGGAGGTGGACGTTTGCTTCCTTTTTCATTTTCTACATAAAGCAAACAGTTTCCAGATCCATTTTAAACTACTGCAAGGGTAAAAGATAGGATTCTGGTTCTAGTGTGAGGGAAACTGAGGCAGGAGCTGGCTTTCCAAAGCAAGGAAAGCCTCTTTCTTTGATGGACAGGGAGTTGCCTCAAGAAGGTGAAGATTTCAGATTTCAGTCATTTTTCTCTTAGCGAGCATACCTTCTTCCATACAAGCTCTCTCTTTTTTTTTTTGTTTTTGTTTTTAATAAAAGGAAATTCCATTTTCTGCTTTTCCTTGGGAAAGTTGGACAAGAGCCTCTATGAAACCTGATAGTTACTTAAGGCATAATAAGCTGCTTTCAGCACCCTTTTGAAGATTAATTTAAGATGGTTATAATATTTACAGCTGAAGTAAGATTTTTAAAGGCATTGCACGTTATTACCCCATCTGTGGAAGTGGGTAAGCTGATATATGAGGTTAGGAAGAGATCAGATTGTGCACCACAATCAGTGGCAGAGCTTAAAACCAAATCTGAAGTGCCTCAGTCCCAAGTGAATTATGTCCTCCAGATTGCACTGCCTGTCTCAGTAATGGCTACCTAGAGTTTGAACTGGCTTAACTGAGAGCTGGTTTTGATACTGTTTGTTTTTCAGTTCAGGAAAGTAATGGATCTTTTTGCTTACTTGTTTTATTGAATATTTTTTTGTTGTTGTCTTGTGTAAACCCAGTGTCTCATTTCTCATATCAGCAGGTTTTGTTGATGTACCCCTTTCCTCTTTTTATGTGTTGTTAGAGGAGCATGGCTTCATACATATTTTTGCTATTATCTTGGACGATATCGTGGTACATATACTGTTTAGAAATAGCTTGGATTTGGAGACATTTGTTGGTCTTGGAATGCTAACTTACGATGCATTCATGGAAAAAAAAAAAGCAGGAACTGGAGTTCAACAACATTCTGCAATAGTTTATAGTTGGAACTTTTCCTTTATATTTACGCCAGTGGAATTTTGAAAAATGGCTGAAATTCCGTATGGCAAGAAAGAGAGGCTTATTATGAGACTAACACTTAGATGCATTTTTAAAATTTGATATTCTTACGCTACTTTTACACAACTGCTACCTTTGCTCGTTGTGTTGTTTTATAATTTTAAACAGCTTTTCCTCTAGCTTTGCATGTTACTCTTGCGTTACTCATGCTGCCATCTTCCTCTGGGGATCTGGCCAGTGCAACTGCACTATTGAGTCCAAATCCAGAGTAGGGATAAGCCAGCCTTTGTGTTACTTACTAAATCCAAGAGAGAGTCTGGATTTTTGGATGACTGTAGTGAAATTATGTGAAGTCTTCAAAACAAAGGGCAGAAATACCATATAGACCTTTTTAGTTCATTGTCTGACTTACTCATTCAGAGTAGGTATTTTTCAAAATCAAGTATGCTCACTTTTTCAAGAGACTTTTAATTCACAATACAAAAATTAGTCTCCCGAACTTAGAATCTCAGTTTGCTTTTAGATCTAACAAATGTAGGCCATCTTTATTGTATATGGTTTGACAATCTGTTGCTTGTATCTGTGTTGATATGCAGTAATCTGGAAACAGATTTTTTTATGCATCAGTATTACTGAGAATTTAATTGAAGATAAAAATTGAGTTAACCTTCCCAGAAGAATTCCGGAGAAGAGTATACATGTGTTCAAATTAAAAGGATTTTTTCTATCTGTGTATCTCTGAACCCTTCTTAAAAAGAAACTGATTGACAGCGCTGATAAATGTGCTGAGAGAAGCACAACTCTGCTTTTTCTTCCTCCATTTTACTGATGGACACTTTCCAAAGATTCACGCTTCTGTTGTTGGAAGCGACAGCATAGATGCTTGTTAGACAGGATAAAGAGCAGGGGTAAGATTCTTGTTTTTGCAATGGTTTCTCTGCCTGACGAAGGCGTAAGTGCAGCTCAGCATTAGAGAATCCACAGCTGACTACTGAAAGAGAAATTGTTCTCAACTGCAATACGATGCTGCACACAACAAATTTGGAAACTGGAAACACTTTAGTAGCAGAAGAAAGATGTTATCACTCTGTGGATATTTGGAGTAGTGCTACTCTTGTATCTGCTGCAGCGTCTCTTTGATGAGTTAACCTAAGGAGGGAATGAGGACTGGGAAAGCACGAAAGCATTTGCAAACATTTTTCGTCCATCTTTCTGAGCTGCTGTGAGAACCACAGCACAGGACTTCACCGCAGATAAAGACTGCTAACTTGTCAGTTACTATTTGCAACACAGAGCTGCTAATGGCCTGAACCAGGATCCGTGGGCTGACAGCAGCGCCTGCGCTGCAGGTGCAGTAAGAGACTTTATCTCAGGTGACTCCGCCTGGAGAGGCAACATGGCATAGCCTGTGTCAGCGGTTGGAGGGCAAGAGGGGAGGCTTGAAATGGTCAGCCATCATATTTTCATAAATCGGGTCTCCAGTTTCAACTATGAGTTGAAAGAGGCTGTGCTTGTATTAGCAAGCAGTGCTGCTGAATGGGTGAAGTGCTGCAGACGGAAGTGGTGAGAGTCCAGCATCTGTGCTCTGGGCAGTTACATCAAACCAGCTATAGTTTGGTTGCGTGAACCAAATTCCTGATGCTCAGGCTTCTTTTTGGCTATGCATAAATCAACCCTGTGCGTATGTGTATGCTTCGCTTTTTTTCTCCTGTGAGCTAGTCTGTGCCTAACAGAAGTGAATGCCAGCTGCCAGTTTTTCCTAATTGATCTGTATTATGAAATCCCTCTGCAACTTCTGCAATTACTTTTACATGCAACTACTTTACTAACCGTGAAATGTCTCAGGACTTTCTGCTGTGTTGTAAACCATGTCCAATGCTGTAACACAGTCAACAAGCTATTAGGATTTTTAGCTGTGTGAAAAGAAAGCAACCTCTACACACCTCGTATTTTCTTCTAACACCTGCTTCAGCTTTCCATAAACCATACTGTTAATTTCTTTTGGTGGCTTGGACTGTTGTTTTAGCTCCTATTTGTGAACTAATTCCGTGTGCCTGTAATACAAATAATACTCTAACTAGTTTTCTTTCTAATTTTGTTTAAAAGTCATGAAAAGTTCCTAAATAACATGACCTGAAGAGGTCTTCTAAGGTGTTTAAAACTGACAGAAGGAAAACTAAAAACTGGGCAACAGAACTCACTGTAAAATGTGGTCTAATCTGGACCTCCAGTTCCTGAGGGTCAGAGAGAATCCTCAGGAATTATACCTTGATATTGTTTGGACATCTTAAGTAGCCTCATTTGGTACCGGACTTTTAGCAGGCTGTCTAATAAGGTGAAACCTGTTGAATTCTCAGGCCTAGAGATCACTTTGAACAGTTCTTGTCATGTGCTGGCCTCCTTTCTCTCCGTTCTTCACCCTTGCCCACTCCACAGCAGTGTGCACACTGGAGCTGTTTTTCTCCTAGTGTTTGATCCACCTTTCACAGCAAGCTGTCCCTTCTTGTCGTGAGCTTAGTTGGACCCATTGTATATTCCATGGAAAATTCTTCTCCCATCTCAGGTTATTCTTTTTTTTTATTATTATTTTTTCACAGTGTCTGTTAGCTTTCCACCAGACTGGAGGGCTCATTAAAGCACACTGTACAGGAAATCGAGAGAGGCGCAAGAATGGGACCCTTCTTGCCAAATAGGGAAAGTTGGCAACACTCCTTTAATAGGGAAATTCCTTGGCTTCAAGGAACAGCTCCACAGAGAGAGTGCTGTTTAAAAAGGTATACAGGGCAAGAACTGCTTCTTGAAGTGCCGTTCCACAGATACATAGCATTGTGTATTCTCACACATTATGGTGAGATTCTATCAGGATTAATATGAATATAATAGTTGGAAACCTATGGGGTTATCTGAGAAGTCTTAAACTGCAAGTATCAGGAGGCAGAAAATCAGTGCTGGGCGTAAGGAAGTTAACAATGTGTGTAGTAATCTCATACAGAATGTATTTTCAGCAGACTTCATCTCCATTTTCAGACAGCAGGAAAAGCACAGAAATGAACTTATCTGAAAAAACTCAGCTTAGTTTCTGCTTTTTGAAGCTATTGTAGATGGCACCATCTTTCAAGCCAGAAAGGGATGGAGGTCAGACAGGAGAATTTATGACTTTGTGCTATTTTGGATGGGATTGGGATGGGGAGATGGGGAGGGGGGGGGGAAGAGAGAGGAATGATCAAAATATCTTGTATGGAAACATTGTGAGTTATATTCATAACACATCTGTGCGAGGTGCAGTCAAGATTGGCTCACTAATAGGAATTTGGTGAGATGGAAAGGGAAAAAAGTACCTTTTTGTGTAAGAGTCTATATGAGAAAAGTAAAGTATCGAAGGGTAATGAATCAATCATGAAATAACTTCTGTTGCAGTTACTGAGGCCGTGGTGCTTTGGGCCTTGCAGAATATTTATCCGTTCCCTGAAAGGAAACAGGGAGGCTAATGTGGGATTCTCTTCTGTTTGTAAACCAATTTTGAGGTATGACAGCCGTAATTAAATGTTGCTGCATATTTTCTCTTTCTTCCTTGAAAATACTATGACATCAGTTATGCACATAATGTCAAACTGCATGATTTTTAGAAGTACATTACTGTTGGGTCATAGTCTATGTAATTATTGTGAGAGCTGGGCAGGAGAGTTGTACTTCATTAGAAATTGTGAGAGTTGAGAACTGGCTTCCAATTCAGGACAGCTACCTCCCACTTTTAGCTCAGTATTCAATTTCTCTCTTACAGAAAATGAATCCCTTGGGGAGGCTTTGACTGACTTGCTATGATTTTGCAAAACTTACAGTAAATGTGTATGTGTATGAGAGGGATATGTTATTTTGTAATACAGAATCAGAACTATTCAACCCAGAAAGGCTATCTGAAATATGCTTATAATCCTTTAACTCATGTACTTTTTTTCCAAATCAAACATTACAGTTGCTGTTGAAAAATGATTCCATCTAAATTATTCCAACTAGTTTTTGCGTGTAAGTTACTTAAGAAAGTATCCTTGAGAGTAGCCCTGCAGAGAATGACCTGGGGGTCCTGGTGGATGAAGCAGTGTGCACTTCCAGCTCGGAAAGCCAGCGGTATCGTGGGCTCCATCAGAAGAGGGGTGGCCAGCAGGGCCAGGGAGGTGATTGTCCCTCTCTACTCTGCCCTTGCGAGGCCCCATCTGGAGTACTACATCCAGGTCTGAAGCCCCCAGTGCAGGAAAGATGTGGAGCTGTTGGAAAGGGTCCAGAGGAGGGCCACAAAGATGATCATAGGGCTGGAGCACCTCCCCTATGAAGACAGCTGGGCTTGTTCAGCCTGGAGAAGAGAAGGTTACGAAGGGACCTCATTGCAGCCTTCCAGTATTTAAAAGGGGATTATGAAAAGGAGGAGAGTTGACTTTTTACTTGGCTAGATAGCGATAAGACAAGAGGGAATGGTTTTAAGCTCAAGGAGGGAAGGTTTAGATTGGATGTCAGGGAAGTTCTTTACCAAGAGTATGGTGAGGCCCTGGCACAGGCTGCCCAGAAAAGCTATGGATATCCTGTCCCTGGAGGTGTTCGAGGCCAAGTTGGATGGGGCCCTGGGCAGCCTGCTCTAGTACCAGATCTGGAGGTTGGCGGCCCTGCCTGTGATAGGGGAGTTGGAACTTGATGATCCTTGTCTCTTCTAACCCAAGCCATTCTATGATTCGGTGATTCAGCTTGAGATAGGAGTTGACAAGCAAATGAAACTGTCCTCAAAACCTCGATTTTATGCACCTTAATATCTAAACATTTTAATCCAACATATCTGTCCATATGTATTATATATGTATATGTGTGTGTATACATTAGATGATGCTTTTATAGAAGGATAACCTCCTTTATATAGTTTCTTTAGTACAGTGTAGTAATGATATGCAGTGTTTACTAGATGTTGGTTCAGATGTTGAAATGCATCACTTCATGTCTTAGGTAGCCTTTTCATGTTTTAATCTGTGACCACAACACAACAGGAATCTTTGCTTGGAAGTCACCAGGGTTTAGATTAGATCCCCAGACTTTAATGTTTGCGCACATCAGGGCTTGCTGGGGACTTTCAAATAGAAATTGCCACACTCCATCTGCTTCTGGGAAGCCCTGGCCAGGATTGTCTTCAGTTGCAGTCTGTTGGGGTACATGCTCAGAGCAAAAAGCTTTGTGTCTTTCAGCAGCCTGTCATGCATGCAAACTTTTATCTAAACCCTGGCTCCTGATGCTGTCTGGCAGTTGGTTGCTAGCAGTGGAGGAACCCTGCCTTGGACTTGAGTTGGTATCGCTGCAGGTGCATGGGCTCATCGAAAGCCAGTCTCCAAAAAACAGCTGTTGGGCTTTGTAATGTCAGAAGGCTGGAATCCACTTAGTGACAACTGAACAATTAAGGACAATTATGCTTTCAGCTACATTAACAAGTAACTCAGTACTAAGATACTGGAAGGAAATGACCCGTTGTTGAATGTTGGAGTAATTTGTGACTCATGGTATCGTTGGATGGATGTTTGAAGTTCTTTTTGTTTTGGTAATATGGGCCCATAATATTTTCCCACATTTTTTTCCAGATTTACACACTCAGTTATTCCTTTTATCCAGCTGAATACTGTGAATTCCTTTCTTCTATTTCTTTCAAGTGTTTGTCTCTGCATAAGCCATCTAACAGCCGAGTCTGCCCATTATGTTCACCTTCTTGGCTTTAAGTTGCAGTAATGGCCATGTGAGGAAAGCATGCTTGGAGTCATGAAGGGGAGTGCTGTTCCCTGAAATGTCCTCTGGAAAAATACTCTCTGGGGCGGGGTTGCAATTGGTAAAGCAGTGGCACGTCTAGCTTGGGATGAAGTTCAGTCCTGAGGCAGGAAGTACCCATCTGTGACCTGGAGCTTCCCAGCAAAATTATTATACGCCAAACACTGCCTCAACATTTTTTATAGAATTAATTGAAATGCAAGGAAGAGGTGAAAAAGATTGGACGAGAATCCTTTAATGTACTTTCCATGCGACCATTTTATAGTTTAGGCCAAATGGATGGTATGTCCAAATCTGAAGTGTGATGAAAGTGAAAAATTATTGACAAACATGATATTTTTTTCCTAATTTAAGTGTGATATGATTAGTCCCACAGCTGCTGGATTGCTGTTGTAGGCTTCCTTATGGTTATCGTGTATTTGACCTCATTCTTAGTATGATATCACTTCTCTAAGTACTGATTTCTTAAAATGCCAATATTAAATATCTCTTCTGAAACAAATAATAATGCACAGTGATAGTGATTTTTTCAGTGATAGTGATTACTAATAATTATATAAATAATATAAATAATTATATATGATCTAATCTATCAAAGCTGCTGCTTTACATCCAAATCAGTCTTTCTGAAAGAAAGGAAGACAAGTGTCATGTCTGCTTGATAGGGTCAGTATCAGCTGATACCTAGATACATACTAAAAAAAATCCTCAGCACAGTGTCTGTTGTAGCCACATCAGAAGAGAGACTGAAGATGCTGGACAATGATATTCCCCTTTATACATGTAAAGAGGTTCATTTAGTGTAGAAGGGAAACAGGCGTAGGTATTCTTTCTCGTACACACATTGTGTGGACAGACATGAACATATGAGAGGTAAGAGGAAATGATTTCAGTCCTAAGAAGCTCAGAAATCTTTTGTTTCTTCACGTGGAAAGCTTCTGGCTTTGGCATTTTGACAGTCTCATCTCTTTCCACTTCCACTTCTCATTCAGATTTCAGATGTTTTATATCATTAGACTGAAAGTCTTCGGCCTGTGTCCTCCAATTGTATTGCCCAGATTCCATAGCTCTGTACAGCTAGGAAGGCTATTACAGCAGTAAGAGTACAGAATGCTCAGTTCTAGCAAGTCCTCTTTTAAAACCCTGTGCTGTTGGTGGTTTTTTCAGACTCTTGGGTTCAAGAGAGCACTGCAAGTTGGTGAGAAATGTGTTTTGCCTGTGGCCTTTTATAGAAGGAAAAAAAAGTGTATTTTTGAGCTTTCCAGTGTATTGCCATATAAGATGTTCTTGTACTATACATTTTTAAAGTAGCAAGTTACTGTGCCCCACCTTTTCACAACTGAAATTTTTTCCTTGGCTTTTTACAGTGTGTGTTCACTGTTGGTAATTATATTGATGGAAAAGCTTAGCTGCATCATCTTCATCTTTTCACAGCTCTCCTCTCCAGCTGGATAGCAGTTTTGGCTTAGTCTGTTTCTAAGGCATAGCCACAGAGCAATTCACTTGAAACATTTTAGTGAGGGAACCATTCCTTCTGCTTCTGAGTAGGCAAGAGAATAGAGAAGATGCCCTGGAAAAGGGCAAAGACTTTTTCCTGGTCTGATGAGAGAACTTTCCCCTTGCAAGAGTCAGACTGACAGGCTCCTGTTACAGTGATTTTATGTCATTTGTGAACCTGATCACAGCACAGATTCTGTGATACGTATTTTCAGGTAGACAATTTAATTGAATGTTGGTAGAGTATGGAAATCTTTCTAGTTAGTTACCAAGCTCCACACCTTCCAGGAAAGAGAGCTAGGTTGTGTCATTTGATTATTACTTTTCTGCTTTTGGCAAGGCATTCCTTGCGATTCCAAATAACTCGGTATCAAATGGAGCTGTTTTGATGTCTTGTTGTTCTGTCTGGACAGTGTAGTAGGCTTTGCAGACTTCAGAGGCTTAAGGCAGATAAAGAGATGATTAGAGTGTAATTGTTGTTGACAGTAGACAGAGAGCTTCTCAGTAAAGATAATGACTGTGGTTGGGAGTACAGATGAGCTCAGGCTATGCCAGGCTCCCGTTACACATTTACTGTTGCAATAACATGTTCCGCATGTTTAAAAACAAATTCCTTTCATAGCATTTAAAACTAAGCAACTGTATATAAATGCATCACTCGCTTCATCGAAGCGAAATGAACAGCCAGAGTAGTTAGATGACCAACAAAAGAAACAACGTAAGAGCCACATTAATGATGGGGAAATGATACATAAGGAAAAATTATGAAGAAAGGCTACTCCAAGAAGAATTTTGATAGACTGTTATGATTAAGAAATTGGCTTGTTTCTTATTTTTGCTTTCCTCTTTTCCATGCCACCTGCAGCTATTTATAAATGCATTTTACTACTTTATTTTTATCTGATAGGAAGTTTTTCTCTTGTTACTGGCTTCTTCTGTCACATCAGAGGTTTAAAGCTTCCACTGCCTGCAGTGACCTCAATAGTGACCAGTGGGGGGTCTAAAGTAGCAGTGGCTGTGAGTCTTGAAAGGACTACCTTGTGTACTTCATGGTTGTCAGATTCGCTTCCAAAGTAAGTTTACAGGAAAACCAAACATTTCACAGTTGAAATAGAACAGAATATATGTCATTTTGACTTTCACAGGTAGCATCAAGCAATCAATAGCCAGCTGTCACTGCTTCAAAGAGATTATAGTCCTATAATGTCCCCTGATCTGTCCAGATTGTGGAGGAAATTTTAAAATCCCTGTATACTAACTGTACATGTCCATGCTAATATCACTTCTTACAGCAAATTAATCAGCAAAGCTAAATACTGAGAAAAACTAGATCTGAGCAAGATATTAGTTCATTGCTGACAGCGTTGAAAACTGTATTTTAGAAACAAATGTACCTTTTCTGTTATTGAAGAATGGAGGGTGGTGAACTGACCATTAGTGGAGCATTTCTTCTCTAATGAGAAATGTGTTTTAAGAGGGTCATCTGTAGAATGCTGATGGCGAAGCTGACAATGTGGTCCATTTTAAATGTTAAAAAGTGCCAGGGAGATTTCTGGAGCTAGAAAATACGTTTTTTGTATGCAAATTCTGTGGTATTATATATATCTGTGGTATTATATATATCTGATATATATGCAGGTATTTGCAAAGTGTGACTGGATTTCTCTTTCTTTGAGCCATATTTTTTTTACTGTAGCTATCCATGTCTATGCTGATAGTTTGTGAAGACCTTTCCTCTACTGTCCACCTCCCTCACTCTCATGTTTTGACTTCTGAGGTTGTTTTTAATCCTTACTTTAAAGATTAACCATGACCAGAAGCTGACTTTGTGCTGGATGTGTTTCTGCTTCTAGTGACTTGCAGACTACTGGGCCTTTTTATGGATGTGACCTGCTTACAGTATCCGTACAAAACTGACAATCAGGTTTGGGATGTGGGAATGGTTTTCCTCTGGGGCACGTGACAGTTATGTCTTCCAGTCCTATCCAAATCTCACTTAGAAGTTTTTGATCCCTTGTGCTGAGTAGTGTGTACATATGTTTATTGAAACTGTTTTGAGTTGGATAATCATCTTGTGGTCACTTGAGACCACAGAGAACAGACCCTAGTGCTCTTGCTTTTTCCTTCCAGCCCGTTTTTTTTCCAAATATGAAGCTTTGCTCTTTCTGTGTTTTTGAACAGCTGACAGAAGCTGGGTTGGATGCCTACGGGTAAGGAATCAAAACTGTGACTGAAATAATTTTGAAACCTTATTATGACAACTTGGTTAGTGAACACCAGAGGCTATATTGCTTTTAAAGCAACTTGTCAAGTCAAGTATTGAAAATTCATAATAGTAGTCAGCTGCTGAAAATAGCACTGGTACTCTAGGATTGTTAATGCAGAGCTCTTCAGTGTTCCTGTGAGAGTGTCTGACTTTGAAAGTCACCCACTGTACTCTGTGCCCTCACTAGCTGAAAACTTTGGAAGTGGAGAACTGGCCACTCTGAGCTGTACAAGTGAGGAGAATCCTTACATGCCCAAACCTGCATTTAGTTCTAGTAGACCAGATATCTAAGCATGCATTTTAGTGGTGGGCAACTCTGCAAGTTGCTGTGGACTTATCTTTCTCATCTGGAAACAAAGCACTAGAGCCTCTAAGGATGCCTTTTGCATCCTTTTATACACTGATGCATCTGATGACTGTTCAAAATGTGACTTTTTTTCTTGTTATTTTTCATCTTCTGTTACAGTGGTGCTGAAAAAACAGCTCATTCATGGCAAAGTATAGCATTATGTGTAAATGCACAGCCCTGATAGACTACGTTAAGTTGTACTGGTAGCAAGTTATATTGTCTGCAGGTACGCTATGAGCTGTCACTCTAATACACTGATAGAAGATGTGAGTTTTGTGTAAAGTAGAAATATAATATTTTTGCCTGTATTGTGTATGTATAATATGACCTGCAAACTTCCTTTTTGATTGTGTCCTGTATTTGATTTTTACCACAAGCGTAAGATATCAGTGAGATCTCTTAAACGGGCAGAGCCAAGTGTTTCTTTCATGTTAAAATCTGATAGAATGTTCTTGTGGTATTAAACTGTAGCAGCTTTGATTTGGTATTGACCAGAGGCATAAATCCAACTTGCTCAACTAATCTGGAAGAAAAAGGTATATACATTCCTTATTGCCTTATTAACAATATAACAATTCTGGGAAAAAGACTGGCTATGCAAAGATGATATATCTATGATCCCCTTTTGCTAATGTGTAGTTTCAGCTCTGCCAGGTAATACCAACAGCCTGCTTGCCATAGTCCAGTGTGTGCTGGATTCTAGCCAAAAAGCATTCATCAGCTCCAAAGTTTATCTAGCAAATCTACAAATATATATTACCTCATTCTCTGATGAAGGAAATAAGAATGAACGACTCTTTTCTCTCCTAGGAACAATTGTTGCAAGATTTGTTGATCAATATATCTCTTCTTTAGTCAGAGCTTCTTTTATTGAGAGCAGGAATTAGTTGCTAAGCTTTTAAATGGGAGAGCTACTTTTCTGGAAGGTGGCTGGAAGGATCCTACACCAGGAAGACAGGAGAACCTTCCTCCATCAGCAGTCTGTTCTGTAGCTCCTGAGCCTCTGTGACCAGGCACCATAGCTGTACTCTTCTTTTAGGTTATTGTGATGGGCAAGCAGAGGAATACACTTTTTGTATGAATATAAAACAATTAAAGTTTGTTGTTAGTCTAATTAATGTCTTAACAGCCAGATAAAAATACAGCATTAACAATTTTACTACCATGTATAATTCAAATTCCCTTGCAAACGTTTGTCCCTTTCTGTGGTTTTCCTCCCCCTTGCTGTGCATTACTGCCCCGCGTTGCAGTGGTGTGTGTTCCTCACAGAGGCTTCTACTTCTCATGGTGGATTTTTTTTCCATATTGGTCCTGGGCCCACTTGGTGTTACTAGTGAAGGCTGTCAAGCAGTCTGTTTCTAACTCCTTATGGGACCACAGATAGTGTTATCCCATGATCGCTTAGATTTTTTAGCTTTTTGCTATATATGGCAAAACTATTTATGGCAATATTGAAAAGAGGAAGCGAAAGCTAAAAAAATTAATACATTAATCATCAGTCTAGTGGACAACTTTGCTCTTGCTGTTAGATGAACCAGACAGTGGTCATCCGTTGATGGGCAATGCTTTGTTACAGCTAAAACCAAGCTAAAAATAAGGTCAGGAGCAGATGAGCCAGGGCAAGGCCAGACAAGTCCTGAGTCCCATGTTAAGCTAATGGAAAGCTGTGATCTGGTATTAGTGGTGGTAAAGCAAGGTGCTAATGTATTCCTTAGGCTATGGGATTATACAGAAAGTAGGCTGTGGATTTTTTCTCTATTACTTCTCTTCTTTGTTACAGTAGTAGATATGGGGAGTGTATTTATTGTGCTTTTAAGCTTCTGATTGACAAAGTAAAAGCCAACAGTCCTTGAGCAAAGACTGGTAGCATGTTCAAAATGAGTTCAGTTTGATTCTGAGACTTGTCATCTTTTTGACAGCAGTTCCTAGAATATCTGAGTAGACTTGTATTTCAAGTCTCAATGCACCTGTGGTGCTTTTTTCTTTTTCTTTTTTTTTTCTTCTTTTTTTCTTTTCTTCTGAGAAAACCTGAAAAGTGCCCTGTGTGAATCTTTGTGGTATTTCTTACAGCAGATTCAAGGTGGTGACAGCTGTTTTTACTTAAAGCTGTAAAACGTATTGAAGGAGTTTCCAGCATGCGTAAATACCAAACCAGTTTATATCATGTCAGAAGTATGGAAGGAAGGTCTTTTGAGAAATGATCTCATAGGCATTCTTTGTTGTAGATCTGGCACATACCGTGGGCTTCATTCTTTTCTAAAAACAACTCCTGTCTTTAAAGTTGGCATGCCTCAGATGTATGCCTTCTGCTTGCTTTATATTAACCAGACTCACTCATGCCCCCGGGAAGTTAAAGGCAATAGATTTATGCAGTATCTTTTACATCCAATTATTTATGATAGTGCTGTGCCTGCTAACACCCCTCACCCAGATATACTTTATAGTTGCATCTAATCTTGGTGTGATTGTATGTGTTACAGCCCCATGGTGACATTTTCATTTCCAGCAACACT
The DNA here is from genome assembly GCA_016647715.1 of Pavo muticus. Taxonomy (NCBI): domain Eukaryota; kingdom Metazoa; phylum Chordata; class Aves; order Galliformes; family Phasianidae; genus Pavo; species Pavo muticus. Next base: position 76,837 of record JACDJE010000356.1, read on the forward strand.
CATATATGCCTTCAAATTTCTAGGACATGGCAAGTTCACAGGCAAAGCTAAAATTATTTTCAGCGAGAATCATTTGAACTGTTGCAGTGGGAACTACCTATCCTGTTAGTGTATCAAGTGTAAACTTGCTCTAGGAGGCTTACGTTCTCCACTAGTGAGAGCTCTAGAGCTGGATGTTCCCCTTTTGCTTTTGGTATTACCAGTTTCTATTCATTGGATGGAAAAGGAACAGTTAAAAACTGGCCCAAACTCAGACATACTTAATTATAGTTTCCTTAATTCCTTTTAAAATCTGGCTTTGTTTTGTGTACGTTTGCTGTCAGATAAGGGTAACCTACATTTCTAGCAAACACTCATGCCAGGTAGGGAGGTGTTGACAAGAAAAATATAGAGTAAAATTCTAGCAGTTTGCATTGGAAAAGCTTATCCCAAGTTGGCTCTAAACATATTCAGATATAGAGAGTAACGCCTTTGGTGGCTCTACATGACCTTCTAAGTGTGCTGCTGGCATTAATCTGTTGTCTAAACATTTTTGCTGATGATGCATGGAAGAGAAGAGTTCTTGTTGTGTCAAAGCAGTGCTGACTCTGCAGAGTTAACAAGTAACATACTGCAGGAAATCTTCCACCCTTCCCAGAATTCTGTAACTGGATTTACTGTGGTACCAGAGAAGCAAATATTTTACTAAGTCAGTCAGCACTTAAAAATCTTTTCTCTAACAATAAAGTAAGATAATGTTTGTGTTTGTGGCCCATTGAGTTCATAAATTTAATGAATAATCCTGAAACTGAGAGTTTGAAACCTGCCTTTAATTCACATTTGTTTCTAATTCCCTGAGCCACTGTCACTCTAAGGATCCCACTGAAGAATTAATGTATAGAGCTGAGGCTCCAAGCTACAATTCACTTACTCATCTAGAGAAGGTAAAAGATAACCAGAATTAATATGAATTCACAATATTTTTCTCTCCTTTTTTTTTTTTTNAGAGGGAAAAAA
>JACDJE010000356.1:77884-167563 GCA_016647715.1 Pavo muticus
TTTTTCCCTCTGATTCCTCAGTGCAGTTAATGTACTATGAAAATGAAGTTGTGTGTAAACCTACTGGGTGCTATTCTTATTTCACAGTATAGTTCCTCAGACAAGAGACATTACTACCTTGCAAGCGCAAGCAGTTCTGCTGCAGGCTAGGAGGTCCTTCTTCCATTTTTGATAGTGTTTCTTTTTCTAGACTTCCCCTGCACTGTCCTCACTGAATTACCAAAGATCTAACAGTAAGCCACTCACCAGATGACCATCTTTGGTCACAGTTGCTGCTTCCTCCTTTGTTCATCTTTAACACCAGTCAGGCACCTAATAAATAACCAGTACCAGCTTGGAAGGAAGCTCACTGACAATTGATGAAGAACAGAAACATTGTGGGGGATGTGGGAGGATATTTCTCCAAAAATCCTCATTCTATCCCTGTTACTCAAGGTAAAAAAATTCATGCTCTCAGTGAGATACTGGTTCAACAGGACATTTTAACCTTTCTCTGCTCAAATCCTTCTCCCACACCATCCTCAGTGCCCTAAGAGCTCTAGAATTATGTATCACTCCATTTTCCTTAGAAAATGCTTCAGCATCTTTCTCTTTTGCTGATTTCCACAGATGGAAATTCCATTTCCTGCCACATAATCTGATTGATGTTATCAATCTCAGAGCAGTTGTTTCCAGCATATACTTCCCTTAAAGATTTGTTACTTCTGCTTCAAAAGGATAGAGTTGTGTTATTATTTTCCAGTTCCAGCTTGCTTTACAAGATGTGACATCTAGCAACAGATGTCTCGCTTATCCCATTCTTAGACTCTCAAAAGTACAGCAGCACTTCGATATGTGTGTGATATATAACATTCAGCAGAAAAAATAATTGATGTGTGTTATTTTTCTTCAGTTTTGTTTTCCTATGCCTTCACTTTCTTGATATCTTCTGGTCAACTTTACTCATATTGAGTTTTTCTTCTTAGTTCTTTAACTCATAAATGTCTTCAGTTAATATTTTAAACACTACATTGTTTAGTCTGTAAAAGGTTTGTTGAAGTTTTCTGTATTTTGAGACCTCTTCCATGTTTGTGTTGTGTGACTAGCTTTTTCTACCATCCCTTTCACTACCCTCAGGTGTAGATCACTTTATGTAAACATGTTTACAATACCCCTTGGCTCAGTGAGAGCATTGGCGTACAAATAAGCTCACGTTCTTTTTAAGAAAGAAGTGTTTTATAAACTTCAGAAGGAAATGTATTCTATATTTAATCTAAAGCCATTTAGAAACTACATTGTATGTTCAAGTGATGCAAGCATTCCCTTCTCTTTAAAGTTACGCATGTGTATTCATGATAGTATGTAGGTTTGGATAGGTGAGGATTTGATCTATCTCCCCCTGTCTGTGACTGTAGCCACATAATTTCTTTCAGAAGCAGCCCTAGAAAGAAGAGAAGACCCAAGGGGAAAAAAAGAAATGGAACATACAGCACTGCTTGCTCAAAAAGCATGCCTAGTGTCATGTGCTTCAGTGGGAGCTGCATGGCTTTCACTGGGTTCTTACTTCACTTTTGAATCTTAGGTAATTTCTGTCAAAAAAGTAGCCTGGAGAAATTGTGTTTGGAGATCTGGGGCTGTATTTACCATAGAGCTGCATTTACCATAGAGCTGCAGCTCTCACATGAGAGGCATGGCATTTTGGCTGTTTATCTCCACCTGGCTGTGCCAGTGAGAGAAATGGGGAACTATGAACTTAGTGCTCTGTTTTGTTTTGTTTTGTTTTGGTATAAAATCTGCTCATTTTAGAGCCTCACCAGCCTGAGTAAAGAATATCTTCCTAGCATCAAGCCTAATCATCACTCTTTTAGTTTAAAGCCATTCTTCCTTGTGTGCAGATCTCCAGGTTTATCACAGTACAAGCAATATGACTGTGGACAGTTGCATGTTGAGCACTGCAAACCTTTTTTAAAAAGTTTGCACCTTGGTGGTCCCATAGGAGCTCTGTTTTCTTCAGTATCCTCTGCTGTACATCTTGTTGCCTCTGAGACTCTGCATCTGTCATTCATGCACAAATCAACCTCCCATGAAGAAAAAGCCTAGTGTTTTTCCAAGGCTTTTCAGCGCCTCTTCCTTCTCCTACCCACATTTGATGTGGTGCTGACAGCAGCTCTGTGAACTAGGAAACACTCAAATCTCACCCATGTACCTTCTTAGCCTGAGGAACTGAGGGTGCCTAGCAATTATTAACACTTCATGTTAATTTGATAGGACTTTAAAAAGCGAGCTAAATACCTGGCTGCCACTGCAAGTCATTTTTGATACTTTTGAAAATCTGCCTGAATTGTATGATCAGAACTAACTGAACACAATACCCACTTTCCATTGATTTTGTTTGGTAGTGACTCCCAGCAGCATAACTGGGAGTCATACCCAGGTAATTTTCTGATAGCTTGGTTTTCTACTATGCTTTTTTCTGGTCTTTTCCAATGAATTCATAGTAGTCTTCAGGAAAGAGGAGGAAAGACTTGTGGTTTTTCCGTGGGTTTTGGGATATTGTTGGTTGGTTGGTTGGTTGCCTGGGTGTTTTTGATGCTCTAGCAATGTTTCTGTCTCTCTTGAGGAGAAGGTAAAATCTGATTCTCTCTTCTCTATACCTGCACTATGTTTCTGCAGTATTAGAACTGACTTTGTTTGTGTTACAAAAATTTCATCTATAGTATTTATTGTGACGTATTCATAGAATCATAGAATGGTTGGAGGGGACCGTAAAGCCTGCCTAGCCCCCACCCCCTGCTGTGGGCTGGTTGCCACCTGCTGGATCAGGCTGCCTATGGCCCCATCCAACCTGGCCTTGAGCACCTCCAGGGATGGGGCACCCACAGCCTCTCTGGGCAGCCTGTGCCAGCGCCTCACCCTCTGAGTGAAGAATTTCTTCCTAACATCTAACCTAGTCTCCACTCTTTTAGTTTAAAGCCATTCCCCTTTGTTCTGTCACTATGAGACCATGTAAAAAGTTGGTCCCCATCCTGCTTATTGAGCTCCTGACAAGCACTTGAAGGCTGCAGTGAGGTCTCCCCGCAGCCTTCTCTTCTCCAAGCTAAACAATCCCAACTCACTCAACCTTTCCTCACAGGAGAGGTGCTCCAGCACTCTGAGCATTTTTGTGGCCCACTTCTGGACCAGCTCCAATAGTGCTGTATTCTTGTCATGCAGGGGGTCCCAGACCTGGACACAGTACTCTAGGTGAGGCCTCAGCCTGCTGCCACCCCTCTGTTGATGCAGCCCAGGATGCTGTTGGCCTTTTGGGCTGCAAGCACACATTGCTGGCTCATGTTCAGCTTTTCGTCCATCAGGACCTGAAAGTCCTTCTCCACAGGGCTGCTCTCAAAGAATTCTTCTCCTTGACTGCACTCATGCTTGGGATTGCCTTGACCCAAGTGCAACATCTTGCGTTTTGTTCTCTTGTGCCCACTTTTTGAGCATGTCTGGGACCCTCTGAATGTTGTCCCTCCCTTCTATTCTATTGTATCAGCTGCACCATGCAGCTTGGTGTCATCAGCAAACTTGCTGAGAGTACACTTGATACCACTCTCTACGTCACTGATAAAGATGTTGAAAAGCACCAGTACCATGATGGTCCCCTCAGGGACACTACTCATGACTGGCCTCCACCTGGCCATAGAGCCATTGACCTCAGCCCTCTGACTGTGATCATCCAACCAATTCTTTATCCACTCTTCAAGTCCATATTTCTCCAATTTAGAGATAAGAATGTCCATAGAGATAAGGATGTTGTGCAGAGACGCCTTTTAGGGTGCACATTGGCTTCTAGAAGCACGTAACAGTTAGTACCCTTAACAAACAGTGAAACATGGCGTGAAAGCATGTATCATTGTAACTTTTTTCACCTGACTTCTTTGGTGAGGCTTGTTTCACATACGAACTTGTCCTTTTGGTCAGCCCCCAGAAACAAAGAAGCAGAAACTGGCAACAGTTAAGCAGTGAAGAGTAGCAACAAACTTGCATACACATTCCATCAGAGACAATAACAATATTAAGGGTTTGGCTCTTAGTCAGGTTTGTAAGTTCCGTTGTATGTGTTTGTGTGGGAGTGGGGGAAATTCAAGGCAGTGATGCGTAAGCAAAGAACAGGCTCTTTGCATGTGAAGTGTATGGTTGCGGTCCTATTAGGAAGTCATTCTGATACTCCTGATATAATAGGCAATTTCTTGAAATTGCTGAAGAAAAGGTAAGGGAGAATGATGAACTTCGTGGACTGTTTTGGAAGGGCCTAATAAATTAAAGCACACAACTTTCAGCACATCCTAGAATCTAATGAGAACATCCTGTCATAATATTTTCCATATGACAGTTTGGGTGGTTTCTATTGCAAGCACTGATCCTTCCTAATTGGGCTGTAGCAGAGCCACAAAAAATTTACGTATGCACAGTTCCTGGGAAAATAAATTGGAAGACATAACTGGTTTCAGAATCTTCATTTGAACAAAATGATGATTCTTCTCTCTCCTGGATTTTTGAAAGGCACACTCCAAGATAAGCCTTAACAGACAGAAAATCATGGGCTTTCGCAGATCTACTGAAGTGCAGTTACTGACCTTTGTTATAATTACGCAGCCTACTGTGTTTCTCATAGTAATTCTTCAGCAAAAGCTTCAAAGGAGCCAACAAGTGATCTTGTACTCCTGCTGAAATCTGTGGCAGCCAGCTCCTCTTAGGCTCTTCTGATATATCCTAAGCACCAGATATCTGAAGTACGTGTCAAGGCATTAGGTAGTTCTTTCAAGATAGCTGGTAAAGAACAAACCAAGCAGCCAGCAATGTGTGATGCAGAACTGTTAAAAATCCACTGTAATACCTGAAACTCTTCTAAAGTGGAATGGGTCTTGTGTGCATTTAAATGAGAGCCAGGCTGTATATAAAGCATGTTGATGAGGACAATTAATGTACATGAAGCATAGATAAAATCTGGTTAGAATATCAGTCGTTGATTTTAATAGTATTGAAACTGCTGAACAGCTTTTTCATGCCAACTTTTTAGTATCTTGGGGACACTTATGTTTGAGTGCTATACAGACCCCTATTTTCAGCTGAATGAACAAACCCTGTTTTTACCCTTATTCTGTCTTCTTGGATGTGTTGGTCAGAGATACTGAAGGCCTTCCCTTAGAGTCAACTGGGAACTGTAGGTGACTGACTTCTCTAGAAGTGGTGCAGTCACATCGCACCACTGCCTGGTCCCTGACAGCCAGGAGTTACAAAGCTCAGCCAGAAACCTGCTGACTTGAATACCCTCATCAGCCATCCTGACGCAGCAATTACCTCTGTGCAGTTTACTCTAGATGCGGTTTCTGTGTTGGATTCTATATTATGAAGAAAACTTCTCAAAAAGAGAGTACAGTTTATTGAAGGCATTTTCACTGTTTACTTCACAAAGTTGCTTTACTTTTTCAGTCTGGTGTCTTCCAAAATGGGCAAGACTGCCTTCAAAAGTTTTAGGCATCATCTTTAGGGTGTAACAAAGCCACTGGTTTCATCAGCTGCATTTCTGAAGTGAGTCCTCCTTTTCTCCAGGCCTTTCTTGCATTTGATTGTGAGAACAGCTTTCAGCTTATCTTTCTGTGACCAGGAATTTCTCATATTGTTGTCCTGGATGCAAATGCACTGAAGGTCAACAGAGAAAAATAATATAGTTGACTAAGCTTTATAGTAGCCTGGAAGATTTGAACATTAAGACAAGAGGAAAAGGGGCAGAAAAAATCTAACTGTGAACGCCTGTCTTCACGCTGGTAGCACAGGTTTTGAGAGCTGAAGAAAATACAGAGTTTCAAGAAATGATAAGTGGGAGAGAAAGTGGTCATTGAAGCATACTGATCCAGTATATAACGGCTATTTAGTGCAACTATAGGAGTGACATGAGTTGTCCTGGTTTTCTTTCTTTGAAAATAGCATAATGGAAATTTTTAGTTCCTACAGAATAGAGCTGTCCTTGGACTTGTTATATGTTACCATTTCTGTTAAGAGGAGATATGCACTGAGCTCAATTTGTTGCAAACTGATTTCTCATTATGAATTTTTTATTCATTTTATTCAATTATTTTATTATTATTTCTCATTCATTATGAATTTCTGGAGCCTCCCAAGCTGTCCTGCCACAGCAGTATTTTCAGGAAAAGCTTAGATTAGGCAATCACATACAATCAGATGTTTACTTTTCCTAAGTTTGTCAGTTGCTTTTAATATTTTGTCAAAAAGAAATTCAAGCTTATGGCTGATTCTGTGACATCATCCTGCTCCTAGAAAGTCTAAATGCATGTCCCACATAACCTGCTGTGCAGCAGCAGTTTGGGTGCTGGGACACAGTTCTCACAACTGGTGATGAGCTCCAGGCTCACAGGTGTACCTATGTGCCCTAACATACACCTGTCCTCCTCTGGCACCACTGCTGGGCCTTGCCTAAGCTGAGAAGTTCATTTCCATGCCTGCAGGTTTCTGACTTCTCCATTCTAACTTCGATCATTTTTCCTTTCTCTCCTTGGATCTGATCTCTGTTGATAACTGTTTTCATTCTTAGGCTCCTCACTGCAATGCAAGTTTTCTCCTCTATTCATTTTCTTTTCCTTGTAAGAGCATTGCTATTAATACGAGGCACTAAACTATGTGTAAATGATGTAGATCACTGTAAGTCACTACAGTCCTGCACCGCTAAATCTGTCCACTTGAGATGCAAGAGCGTCAATGCAGGAAGAAGCTGAGCCAGGCTTCTCTCCAGATAGTGGTCAGTGTTTGGGAGTGGAGCATGAGTCACATCTTGCTCTGCCACTGTTATGAGACATTTTCCTTTTTGTGCACAACTGTAGTAGACCGCTTGTCTACTGGCTCAGACATGTTGAGATGAGAGAAATGCCTCCGGAGAGACCAGAAAATGCATAAATCACTGCCCAACAGCACAACAGCAGCTGCTATATCGATTCAGCAGATGTAGATGAATGCAGAGCTCATCCCTGAGTCTGATGTCCTGGAGAGGCATTTTCAGAGCCAGGTGTGGGTTTGAGTAAATGAGGACCTTGATGGGTAGGTTCATTAGTTCTATACTGCATTAATCTCTGCCTTGCGCTTGCAGAGGTAATTCTTTGGGACTGCTTATTTTCTTACTTGCTGACTTTTCTTTGGCACAAGGGAAACAGTCAGGGACCAAGTGAGACTCCAAGTTGTAGCCACCTAATTGTGAAGATAACTCTGTTCCTGCTGCTAAAGAGCACAGCACGTTTCTGCCTTCTCTCCCTTGCCTCGACTAGCAAGCAGGAGGTCTCTAGTACTGATTCCAAATGAGTACAGTGTTGATGTGTCACACTCAGCTCAATTTTGCCAAGTGAAATGTGTGTGAAGAAAAGGTGCAAAACCCAGCAATACCTTGTTTTTCATTAAGCAAATGGGTATATATGAGGAACAGATGAACATAGATCTATGAAATGAATGCTGTTGATTTCAGTGGCATTGCCAGGCAGTGCAAGCATCAGAGGAATCATCCCATGTATTTTAATGTATAAAATATTATAAGAATCTTCCATGTGAGAAATGCTTAGGGTTTTCTTTAAGTATATGGAGGTTTAACTGATGACACCATTTACTAAATTAGACTTGGGCAGATCACAGCTTTATTTAACATAGTAGGGAATGAGCTATAATTTCATTATTTTAAGTTGTTCTCTAGGAAAAGCAAAATAGGTACTTCTTGCGACCCAGAAGGACATGTTTTTTAATATAAGAAAGTATTCAGGAGGGGTACAGTTATGCCTCGTTTTTTACATAGGTGTTTATGTTAAATATTTGGTGTTTCTGAAGAAGGATTTGGAAAAGAGGCAGACCGTATTGGTTTGCAAAGGGGTTATGGCTTTCTGAATACACACATCTGGGTTCACAGGAAGGCTCTGTAGATATATCCGTACTTGACAGAAACGTACTGTCTGATTCCAGCAGCATGGTTCCAAGTCTCTAGAGGTGGCACAAGGCAAGGCTAGCAGCTGCGGTTTTCAGCAAAATACGATGACAAAGCATGTGGGGGAGATTTCCTTCTGCTGTGTCTGTTCCATTTCCACTACTTCATTTGCTTCATGAGCAAAACTCCTTGCCTTTCCTTGGCAGAGGAACCCCAGCTGGACTGGAAGAAGATGTCGTTCTTTGTTCTCCTTATTTTTGCTACATGATGCATGAGACAGGCTGTGATGCGTCCTGTGGAAAAAAATAAAATAAGAGTACATGTCTGCACATGTGCCTACAATCTCATATGTTCTGTCCTACTGCCCACATGTTTACATAAGCACTTCACTTAATGAAAGAGCATGGACTAATTTTTTCCTGATAGGTAAAATCATGAAGTAAAAGATGCAGATGACTAGCAGAATAAAAAAGGAAGAGATAACGAACCAGCTAATTCCAGAATGAGATTAGGGAGGATTAGTCTGTCTAGCACAAATCTGCAAACAAACAGGCTAGTTTCCTCTGCGTGTAGCAAAGAATTACCATCCAGCAACAGTTGTATTTGCTGTGTTAGACAATGCTGGTAGGCTTTGTAGATCAACCTGCAGAGGATCTTTGTCTTCAAATCATTAATTTAAATAATTCATTTCACTAAGAATTCCTGCGATCTCTTCCCACTCACAGTAAGAAAGTCCTTTCTACAACTTCAGGATTTTTATTAGGAAAGATTGATTTCTGTATTACATGATGACAGCAGCTCCAAAGTGCCGGTAAGGGAAGTTCCAAAGGCCATTTCTGTGTCACTCACCTAGCAAATCTACAGGGCTACCTATGTGTAAATGGTTCATCTCAATGCAAAAATCACCCCCGCGTTTAGATATCTGCAGATTATGTGCTCCCTGCAGTGTTGATGCACAGTAGATTTACACCTCCCTCAAGGACCTCAGGTTTTCCAAAACCTTGGATCAACATGAAAAGATAATTATTTTTGAGTGCTGATTGTCTTTATTGCTCATTACATTACTCATGCACATAAACATGTACATTTCCTAACCATTTCCTGGAGAGCACTAGAGGCTTAGCTGTGCTTTGCATCCTGAGTTAGAATAGTGTGTCGCGCTACCATTAGGTATCACACATTTAATAATGCTGCAGATATCTATTGGTCTCTAAAATTCAGCAGACTTGTGCAGATATACCTGAATGCAGAATTTGAGCTGAAGAAAACCATTTACTTATCTTTTGGTTTTGGGGAGAGGGAGAGTAGGAATGAAAGAGATCACTGTGTTTGCTATTTATTGCAGTATAGAGGGGAGTTCTGTGGAAGTCTTGCAGAACGACATTAAACAATCTTATTTATGCACTAAGAAAGACTTTGTGCAGGAATTATTCAGACTGAACTCTGCCCTTAAGTTACCAGTACCCATTAGTACCTATGGAATGAATTGAATGGAGAATGTTTCCTGGTTATAGCAATCATATTGCAGTAAATAGTCTTCTGCTAAGATTTTTCCATGTGTCCTCTTCCTGCAGTTTCCATAATGACACTTATATCACAATTTTTGCAAGAACTGTGAATCATAGGGGTTGTGGCCTTCTGAGAAACGGAAGCTCTCAGCTGAGAGGAGGTGGAAGATTATTTTCACTATATCATTCCTGTAATAGTTGTGTCATTAGTCTCACTGGATGCAATACAATGCACAGACTGGATGCAAATGACTTGGATAACCTTTTTGTTTTCTATAGAGCAGTTTAGATACAAATACCTAATGTGTTTCACTCTGCATCCACATGCCTGGGAGTTTCCAAATTACATGTTTGTATTTTGTATGCCTAACACAGTGTTCTCATCTGAAAAGGGCACATCTGAGGACTCTTTCTGTGCTACTCAGAAGGAACGTCTACTGATCCTCCTTCTCTGGGTCTCTGCTGTATAATTTTCTAGACAATATTAATGATAGTAAACTGTGGTAAAACATTTCATGTTGATTGAGATATTGGGAATAGGCTTTAGTCTCATGGAAAGCTTCACTGACTGAAGAGCTCTTCTAAAATTTCCGCAAGTGAACTAGCACTTAGCTGAATCATGAAGAACAGAGTGAAGAGATTTAATGACTGGTTTCTGGGAACATAGGTATCTCCTCACTTTGCATTGCTCTCTCGTGTGTCCCATTTGTCCTTGTATTCTAAGTGTTCAGCAATAGGTGGAGATTGCAGTGTTTGTAAACAGGGCTATTCTTACTATGTATGGACTGACTTTGTGTATGGTTGTTTGACTCTGAAGTCACTGGAGTGATAGACCATGGAAACTAGACAAACAAGAGAACAGATGAATCTCTCCTGTTACCCTGGATTCCTGGGAGAGGGCATAGCAATTTATGGTGAGTGTTTAGGGAGAAGACTTATCACAGAGTCATAGAATATCCCAAGGTGGAAGGGGCTGACAAGGACCATCAAGTCCAACCTCTGGTTCCACGCAGAACCACTCAAAATCCAAACCCTATATCTAAGAGAGTGGTCCAAACACTCCTTCAACTCTGGCAGCTTGGGGCAGTGACCACTGCCCTAGGAAGCCTGTTCTGTGCCCACCACCCTCTGGTGAAGAGCCTTTTCCAGTTTTGCTTCCCAGCACAGACATGGAAAGAAGCAACACAGATAATGCAGTTAATTAATTATTGGCTAATAAGTAGCTCAGATCAGCCTTTAAATTAATACTTTCCCAAGTATTCTGTTTTCTGTGTTAGCATTTCACTGTTAAGGAATGTTCTTATAGTGGTGGCAGGAGCAGTAGACAGAAAGTTAAAAACCAGTTAGCATATCAAAAAAAAAAAAAAAGAAGAAGAAGAAGAAGAAGTAGAGAAAGTGGATGCTGCTTAATGTCCTGAAAAGTCCTGGTACATTTCATAGAATATACTGCATGACAGGGTGAGTGAAATGGTGTTTGTTTGTTTATTAGCCCAGTTTGGGGGAGAGTTGGGTTTTCTGTACAAAGAAACAAAGGAAAGCAGGATGCTCAATGCTTGAAAATGTTTCTGATACTTGTTGTGGTTGTTTTTTCCCAAATCTTGTCCAAAAACAGTCACTACGTTTCTTCCTAGAGTGAGTTTACTTTTTCTTGTTTTGTTGGAATTACACACTTGAAAAAATTCTGTCAGTACATGTGTGGAAAATAGAGGCATATTCAGTGTACCTTCTGTTTGCAGAAAGTGGCTACATATTAGAGAAGTGGGAAGAAAGAAGTCCTCTCTGACTCCTGCCCACTCACATGCACACAGTGAAAGAGATTCTCCTCTTCTTTTGAACCACAAAACCACCTATTTAACAGGGGGAGCGACAGCCAAACCAAAGGTTCTATACAGAGCAGATAGTTGGTTCTTTCTGAACCGATCTCAAGGTATTCCATTCATGCCGTGGGTGTAGTGATATGATGACATTGCTGGTATATTTCCATTGGACAGTGTGCTCAGCAGCTTTGCCAGCTGTAGCAATTTTTAGAATTGGAGCTTGTCTATGAATTTCCCACTTGTGTGCTATCACAGGGTTTGCATTCTTGAGAGTGAGAGGACTTGCGGTTGAATTGTAAAGCTGTTTGCAGACCTGGTCTCTCACCCACAGTGACAGCCTAAGCTTCTAAAAACAACTGTGGACAACCTTTCCATTTGATGTGGAGTTTGGGGAGAGTTATTTATGTGTTGCTGTGAACCACTGTGGTACCAAGGAGGGAGAGGTTTTCCAGTTAATTGAGCTGGTTGTTGAATCTGCTCTGGATGAATTACAGCATGGCCATCCAGCACATTTTGCAACATTGGCCCTGGTCCTACTGTTTTTCCATGAGCATAACTTACATCCAGTTTACTGTGAGTCTTCCCTAAAGTACGTGAAGGACCAACTCATTCATTTGCAACCTTGGCTTTTATCAGCTCCCATGTAGAGAAATAGACTGCGCCATCATTTGAGGAAATGTGCCTTTCTGATACAAGTCTCAGAGTTGGACAAGTATCAGAGTTGGACATTAGTGGAGAGCAAGACTGTACTCTTTTCTGTCCTTCTGAAGCTGGTTGCTTTTGCTGGGTTCACAGAGCAGGAAGAGCTCTGTGTATTTAAGGACTGTATTGTCTGTTTTTTCTGAATGGAAGAATTAAGGAAATGGGCATGCTCCTGACTCTGTCACAGAGCCAGAGGCTTAAGAGCAGTCCCATTCCTAGTGAGGACTGCAGTACTTAGCTGAAGATTTGCAGTGTTAAGATGTTCCAAAAAGGCCTGTTCACTGTTGTTTATTGCTTAGAGCCTGTTGATGTGTTGGCTTGGATTTTGGAAGAATTAAATAGCCTACAGCTGTTACTTTTTCCTGTCAAAAATCTATGATAATGTTTTGCTTTACTGTTCTAAGAGGAAGAGATGGTTTTTAAGTCATTTCAGATATGGGCTACTAAAAGCATCCTCTTAAAAGCCGATTCAAAATAGTTCATTATAACTCTGCCCATTGACCTATGTCCTCAAGGGATTCTTCCAGAATTTCGTGATATTCATAGGGTAGGATATTCAAACATCTGTATTTTAAACAGAGGACTTTTATGAAATGTAAGAGGAATTGCCTGGCTGTTCCAGTGGTTGTGTACAAGGGCACTAAAGCCACAAGTTGAACATTGCACAGCATCCGCACAACCCATGTCTGTGGCGCTCTGCAACATATGCCTCGTGCTGTAAAAAGAAGGGAGGAAATTCTGGATGAAGAAGAGAAGTATTTGGTCTAACTTGTCCTTAATGATGATTTTTATGCTGGAAGTAAGAATCACATACTAAAATACAGAACCATGTGGTGAATTATATTTTTCAGTGGGTATCTGATGACTTCCCCCACTCTTATGCCTTTAGAATATCTAAACCTGTTTTCTTCCTAGTTCCTGCTTTATTTATCCAAAGAAGTGTTGACTATACAGGTGAAGATGTTGTGCGGGGGGATGTTTCTGAAGTGCAATTGGAGTAGATGTTTATATCTTACTGTTTCATTGTAGAATCTCTTCTTGGGGGCCTTGGAGACCTGAGTTCCCTGTACAGCAGTGTAGAACAGCAACTGAATGAAACCCTGAGGCGACGCAGGCACGCAGGAGATGACGACTACAACATTGAGGTGCTGCTAGGTGTGGACGACTCTGTCGTCCGGTTCCATGGCAAAGAACATGTTCAAAACTACCTCCTCACCCTCATGAACATAGTGAGTATCTTCCATAGCATTGCGCTGTTTTGCTTTAAAAATGTTAAAGGCTTCTGTAAACTCTTGCAGGGGTACCTAGGAGATCATGCTCCTAGGTGATAATTTTGTCTGCTTTTGGATTTGCTTCTTTATTTTCAAGGTGCTCCTTCAACTGGTCTTTTCCATAATGGCATTCTAGGGCACATTCTAGGGTAATTCCAAGAATTTACTGCCCTTGACCCTCAGTGAAAGTACTGTCCTTCATACATCTCACAGAGCTGCATAGAATAATTCTACTAGCCCATGTGCTCGTGACTGTGTTCTTGCATGTGGGGCTCTTGAAATTAAAGCCTTCTGGATGCTGTGAGACTGGGAAAGCAAAAGCTTTCTCACAGACCACTGCAGGACATGAGCTTCCACCAAGTGTCCTTTGGATGCGTAACATGCTGTGTCAAGTTCTGCTTCTATGATAAAATGTGATTATACAGAACTAAAAAGGACAGGATGGGGTTACTGACAGTCCTGTTGATGCTTTGGGCAGATGAGGTTTATTTAAAAAAAAAGGAGGGCTGTTTTTTCCACAATCTGCATTGTAAAAACAGAAACACACCTGTATTCTCCAATCTCAAATTCAAAAAACAAAAAAATGCCCAGATAGTTGGAAAATGCCAGATGTCTCTTATGTTCAAGGATGGAGTTGTTATTCCTGATAAATGGCTTTTGGTTGATAGACACTCTGTGGATTATATGTGAGGTCATATAGGCTGAAGTGCCCCATGTTGTTAAGTGCTCTTGGAAGTTATTCATGATAGTGAGTGACCTGGTAGTCCTGGCTTCTACAGGCTTAGTTTACTGCTGTGATAGTTGTCTTACAAACACAACAGTGGGATCTAGCAAGCAGTGCTGATCATTGCAAGACGGCAGAGTATTGTCATGGGAGGGTCCTTTGTTGTTTGTCTCTCAGTCAGTCTCTTTCTCTGTTACTTGGCTAAATAAGAAGCCGTGAATACTCCCTATCACAACACAAGCTACAGATAGCAGCAGATAGCAAGATGTTTGTTCTGTAAATGAAATTCTATGGGAGCAAGCCAAGCAGGTTTGTTAGGAGTGTTCAGCAATTCTGGGGAATTTTATTTCTATTCCTTTTGCACAAGCAGAGGAAAGTGGGAGAACTGAGGCAGTGACAGCATGCATTTGTACTCCATTTCTTCAGGAGGTGCCTTGGGGACTGGAGCCTTGGTATCCTATGAGATTGCCTTTTGGAGAGCGGTTTGCTGAGAGAGACTATTAATGCAGGAAGATTATGCAAACTTTTTATTTAAAAAAATCTACTACTAGGTCTTTGCGTAATACCTAAATAATAAAGGTGTTAAACTGATAAAATTGGAATGTGTCAGCTTGCACAAATGACTATATTAACAGTGCAGTTTCTTCTGCCTGTTCAAAAAGTAGCATTGTAAACTTACAAAACTATTTTGGAGATTTTGAAGTTCTTTTACCTTTAACTTTCCTGTTGACTCAAAGTCAGCAAAGCTATAGCAAAAGTGCATTTATCAGACAAGTTGCCATTAGTTTCTAGGGAGTTTTGCCTGAAAGGCCTGAATGAGGACCTCAGGACAGGAGTCTGTTCCTACTTTCCTTATATAGTGAGAGATTCTACCTGAAAAACAGTGGGAAGAAGTATGTAAACTTGATACATTCTTGATAGTTCTTAACTTCTTCTGTTTTTAAGGTTAAAGAGTAAACATGCAGAATGAAGAAGCGCCCTAAATCGTAGAATCATAGAATGGTTTGGGTTGGAAGGGACCTTTAAGATCATCTAGTTCCAGCCCCCCTGCTGTAGGAAGGAACCACCTCCCTCTAGACCAGGTTGCTCAAAGCCCCATCCAGCCTGGCCGGGAATGCTTCCAGGGAGGGGGCATTCACAACCTGTTCCAGTGTCTCACCACCCTCACAGTAAAGAATTTCTTCCTGATATCTAGTCTAAATATACCCTCTTCCAGTATAAAACTGTTTCCCCTTGTTCTGTTGCTACCTGCCCTTATAAAAAGTCCCTGCCCAGCTCTTCTGTAGGTCTCCTTCAGGTACTGGAAGGCCACTATAAGGTCTCTTTGGAGCCTTCTCATCTCCAGGCTGAAGAGCCCCAGCTCTCTCAGCCTTTCCTCATAGGGGAGGTGCTCCAGCTCTCTGATAATCTTCATGGCACTCCTCTGGACCTGCTCCAGCAACTCCATGTCCTTCTTGTGTTGGGGGTTGTTGAACTGAACACAGGACTCCAGGTGGGGTCTCACAAGAGCAGAGTAGAG
Organism: Pavo muticus; assembly: GCA_016647715.1. NCBI lineage: Eukaryota > Metazoa > Chordata > Aves > Galliformes > Phasianidae > Pavo > Pavo muticus. The sequence goes on from JACDJE010000356.1 coordinate 93,362, forward strand.
GGGCAGAATCACTTCCCTCGACCTGCTGGTCATGCTTCTCTTGATGCAACCCAGGATACAGTTGGCCTTCTGGGCTGCAGAAAATAAAGACAAGGTGATTGGTGATAACCAGCATGGCTTCAGCAAGGGTAAATCATCGAATCATAGAAAATATAAATACCAAATGGTACTTACAGCTACCCTCTAGCTGTATCTATTCCTTAAGTGATGTGGCAATATCTATAGAAACTGCAAAGAAACTGTAAAGAAACAAACTTGTAGAATTCTTTTATCATACTGTGTCTTAGAGGGTTAGCAATTATTTTTTGTCTAGATATACATAGGTCACTCCAGAAGTAATGCCTATTTATTTCCACAGAAATTTCAACAGATGGATGCAAAGAGCACAATAATAGTATTTGACAGAGCACATTCTCGGCTACAAAACGTGACTTTTTCACACAGTCACCATCATTGGCTGTGCATTTTTGCCACTGATGAGCAAGAGACTGCATGCTGCACTCGTACAAATCAGAGCCAGTGGAGGTGACCCCCTATCACCGTAGCCACTGCTGAAATGCACTACCCACCACCTCACTGTGCTCACATCCATCGTGAGCCATTTTTTCTGCATGGAGAAATTCAGTGACGCCCCTTTACTTCATACACACTTCCACGTCAGATACCATTCTGTTAGACAGCCCCTCTGCAGCCATCTGTCCCATGGCAACAAAATGCAATGAAGTATTGGCAAGAAGGTTCAACCTCTACTGCCATACCACCAACATCCACCTATGACATCATGGGCCAGCATCATTAAATAGGAGGCATTACAATACTAGTTTTCTCCCATGCCTTCTCCCTTTGGTCCAAGCTTTGATCCTTGTGACTTGTATTGTAACATGTGCTGCCCAAAGCACTTCAGGATCTCCCATTTAGTGCACACTGTGCAATGATTGCATCAGCACCATGCACCTGTCACAATCCTGTCTCAGTTTTCCAAGTGCAGGAACACTCTGAGCACGTTTGAAGACCTGTCTACCTGTTGAGCTTCCAAAATGAGGAACAGCAATTTAAAAATGTAATCCATAGAATTTGGCTGGAAAAAATCTTGATATGAATTTAAACCAACTGATATCTTTTCCAGCATCGCTCTGTGTAAAATTATAACAACTCTGTATAGAATTATACTCTGCTATAAATCTAGAATAAGAAACTCCAGACATAACACACACATTGTAACAGAAAAACAGAATTCAGTATGCTAAGTTTACAACCTGGAGCATTGTTCAGTCTTGTCGCCTTTCCTACTGTTTCTGTAATTGGGAGCTTAAATGTTTTAGTACTATTTCAGTATGCCTGGGGAGCCGCTCTCTAACAATAAGTGAATGGATGCTGTAGAATCTTGGTTTGATGAAAAGGATCTGTTGAGTAATGTCTGTGCGTTTGGTTTTGGAGCCCAAAGCATTTAATCATAACTTCCTCCATTCCTCTGACATGCACACAGAAGGCTTTTGAGTCTGGTGTGTTAGGAAGCAGAGTGAGAAGATCTTTGAGGAGAAACAAGCCATTGAACCGGGGCTGCTTTGTGGATCAGGGCTGAGTCAGGAATGAATCAACAGTAGGACTTTGATGTCCCATGTCCTAATGCATTTCTAGTAACTGTGTATCTTTGTTGTTACTAAAAGTTTCTTGTTTAGACTTGAGGGAATTAGAAAGCACGTGAGCAAGGAGTTGCTTATTCCTAGATCATCAGCCATTGAGACTGCAGCTGTTGGCAGCCTAATGCACTGCTGACATCAGCAGACACAGTTCAGCCTGGCTGAACTGGACTGATGCAGAAATGAACCTGACTTTTGGGTTCTGATTTAGGTTTTGATCTAGTGGTACGAAGATTCAAGATCTGAACTTAGCAAATCTCAACTTGGATCTTTTACTCTTCCTAAAAATGGGAGGAGAAGGGCAATTTGTGATGTTCCTAGCATTCCTGGGGATTTTTGCGAGGCTGATGCTAATTTGCTAAGACTAGCTTGCTTCCCCAAGTAGGGAAATTATGGGCCATTTTGCCATGTGTAATGCAGTAAGCTCCAGATTAGCTTCAAAATAACTAATATAGATAGGCATCAAAAGCAATTCTATTTTGCTCAAGTGCAAAACAGCAGTATAAATCACATTCAACCCTGTGCCACAACTGGTTATCCTGGGCACAGTGCCACGGTGACACAACTGCACAGCTCTCAGTGCCAAAGCTGGCTTGCTGGCTTGCTGAGAGCCAAGAATTGCATGTTCTTGTGATGTCATTGGGAGCTCTGGAGTTAGAGGTTGAGCTTCAGCTAAAGAAATGCATGAAATGTTTCCCCTTATTCAGTATTTACATGTTCTCTTGGCTTTAGGAACAGGGATGCATCAGAGATGTGTATTTAACAGCTGTTAAGGGGCAGAGCTGGAAATCAGAAGCCCAGATGGGCTCATCTACTCCCAGATAATAAAATTTGGCATCATCCCTAGCTTATAGGTGACACTATAGCCTTATCTCACAGCACTTATGCCAGAGTCACGTACAGCTTCTTTCCAGAAGGACTGATGACTAAAACAACCCACTGGAGAGAATGTAATTGCCTAGGAGTTTTCTGGTAACTCTGTGACCTGCCCTGTGCTAGTCAGTTTCAGCTGAATTCCTTGAGGTGACACAGTTGACATTTTCCTGATCTTCCCATTACCAGAATCACAGATGGGATCTACCAAGCCCTACTGTAGCATTAGCACTGCTTCTGATCCCCAGTGGAGCAACCCTTGGTCACCCCGCAGAAGTATAGTGGGAAACCACATAGAGCAAAGACTGGCAGATGGAAATAGGGTGCTGTAGGACTGAGAAAATCCCAGCCTCCCCTTCCTTTCCTGCCTCTCTCCCTACCTCTTTTCATTCTCCCATCCTGGTCGTGCTCCAGAGCCAGGCAGCCCTTCAGTAACGAAGTGGGTCTCTCAGGAGCTAGGCCCTGTCTTTGTCACATGGCAGTGTGCCACACTGCCGCTGAGGTCACTTTTCAGGGAAGAGAAGAATCAGTTTTCACTGTTTGTTTAATGTGTTATGGGAATGTGGCACTGACAGTATATTGCTCGCTTCACAGCTTGCTCTTCTTTTGTGTTATGTTGTCTCTCATAACATGGTTTTCCTCTTCTCCACACTACCTGAGAGAAACCTCAAACGAAAAAAAGAGATCTTCAAACACTGCATTCAGTTTAGAGGAAGTTTGATTTTCAGCTAACAAAAGAAGAGTGAAACATTCATGATCATTTTCAGCAAGAGGTAGCAAATACACTTTTTAAGGCAGTCACTTAAAAAAATCTTGATGTTTTCGGCACTGTTTCCTTAGATTTGAGATACAAGGTCTCCTGTGTTAGGCATGTGATTTGTTACTCGCTTGGTAGTTAGTTAAGATGAAGCTCCGCTGGATTAAAGTAATTGAGATCAGAAAGATAGGCACATAGGATACCAGGTTATACTGGGGGATTCTAATCAAGTTTGGGCTTGTCAGTATTTATGTCTTTCTATTTTTTTCTTCTTGAGAATAAACCAGAATTAGCTAGTAGAGTGGTACTTCTGTGCGTCATTCATTCTCAAATTCCAGACATAATTCCAATTCTGGTTATTACTGTCCACTGAGCACTGCAGCTTTGTGAATGTCACCTTTCTAAATAATAATTCTGCATTTTTGTCCATTAATTTAGCACAGAAAAAAATGTCCACATTTAATTTTATTTCTTGCACAAAAAACATTTCGAGGAGGTGACTATCGAGGCTGCTTAGTCCTGAAGTTTACAGAAGCTTTATGATTCACCTCAGTAGGAAAAGACAGTGCCAGAAATGTCTAAACCTTTATACCTGCAGCTCTTTATCTCCATCAAAACTTTATCTCTCTTAGGTTTTTTTATAACATGGATAGGACCACCATGAATTTTAGTGTCTCTCATTCACTCCAACTAGAAGCTCAAAGCAGGTCCTAAACACACTGAGATATCTGACTTTGTCTGTTTCTAACCTGATCACATGCTTGAACGTTACCAACATGGATAAAGGAGAAAAGGTAGATTGAGGCTCATTCTTCTGTGAGCTGTTCCACATGGAAATGAGAGCTAATGTTGGTGACTGAGTACAGCATACATAAATTAGCAGGTAATCTGCAACATTTTTCCATGTGGATCTGCTGGACTTTTCTTGCTAGCAGTATTTCAGAAATGTCAATTCCAGATTTTCCCTGAGCAGTAACTTATGACTGCACAGATCATTGGTGTTACTGAATAATGTGAAATAGGAGCGAAGGTAGTTTGGGCAAACATGGAAAGCAAGAGAATATTTGAATCCAGAAGGTTTGAGATGAAAAATAATGCCTGAGAGTAAAAAAATAACCTTGATACAAGACTTGCAAGGTATTGTTTTCTTTTTATCGGATACCTCACTGAACATCAGCACAAACATGATTTTTGAGCAGTCTTCTCTTTCTGTTGCCAGAGAAGGAATCTTGAAATAAGCAGTCATGGAGTGTTGTATTTAGAAGCTGTCATCTCTTCTGTGCCTTATTTCTGATTGTTGGTCCTCTGATGTTATGGAAGAATTAATAAATGTGACGTGTTATAAAGCATGTCTTTGTTCTTTGCATGAATTAATGCAGGGCATTGCTGGCAGGAAATGAACTCCAGAAAACAATCAGTTGCATTGTTTTTCCTTTCCGAAATAAATCTTCACGGAAGAAGATTTCAGAATATTGGCTTTTTAGTCTTAAAAACGCTTAGCTTTGCAAACAGCAGAACTGAAACATGGTGGTTTTGTGTTTTCTTAAATGTCAGTGGCTCCATCTACTGGGAGTACATCCCCATACAGTACCGGTGCAAGGTGAAAGACCTCATCCATCAGGAGCTATAGGTCAATTACAGTGAAGATTGCTGCTTTTTTTAGATTTAATGGTATTTTATAACAACTAGGCTTTCCTGTCAAGATTTTTACAACTTAATAATTGTTACAAGACTTAAAAAACATGCAGTGGAAACAGGAAATAAGAAAAAAAACATAATGCAAAATAAAAGCAGGTTCAGATGACAGACACAGAGGCATACAAAGCTTTTAAAAATTATCTTGAGGACACGTGTATAATGTTGCCAGAAAAGCCCAAACTGAGCACTGTTCCTACCAGTTCTTTTCCCTCTGCTGAGTGGTGTTCTGGGAGGAACAAGTGTATTGCAGAGTTACTTGTGACTGTTTGCAGCAGTCTCACTGCTGACAACTGGGCTATGGGTTGTGTGCTCAGTTGGGAGAGACAGCTTGTATTCTCTCACTTGAAACTTTGAATTGTCATTTCCCAGCCTGGTTTTCTGTGGAAAGTAGGCGTGCTCGAGTTTCATTTTCTCACATTTCCAGATCACAGTGAGCACTGAGGAAATAGCCTATTCTGTAGATAGTGACAAAGATTGTAACTTACCTTGTTATCTGTCAAGGTTATGGGTTGGGAGAGCTATTTCTATACTTTTTCCTATGTATTAGTTTGTCAATTTTAATCTAATTTTGCCCTTAGCCTTTGGTAAAGACTAATGGCATATGAAGTTGTCACCAAAAGAGCTCATCTCACTCCTTGCTTTTTAATCCAGTGGTTTGTACCTGTGGATAGTCAGTACATCATTAAGTGACTGTATTTTCAAGCTATTCAATTTCCAGTGATGTGAACAGTACAGCGGATAATGTTATTAATCATTAGATTCTGAATTACTCAACTTTCCTCCTAATCAATAAACTGCACTTCCCCCTGCACAAGTCAGACACAGAAAAGTAAGTAATTTAATCAAGGCAGAAAGTTCTTGAGGTTGTATTGCCCCCCAAACCCAAGGGCAGTCAAATGAAGCATTTGGTGTAAGCAGAGAGGAGCTTACTATGACTGAGCAGAGGAAAATGTCAGCAGATTTCTTTGGATTAGCCTGTAGCCCCTGCCTGCACACCATGAAGGGAGGGAGGGTGGGCAACCATGAGAAGGAATTACACAGTACCTGCACAAAAGCAGATGTACATCTTCATCTTTCTATCTGTCTCAAATTTGAAAGGCCATCTACTAAGAGCACATACTGCAAGAGGTGCTCAGAGGAATCATCCAACCTAATCTGGGAATGTGTGGTTGACTGTGCATCAATAGGCTGCAATTTCTGTGACAAGTGAGAATCCAGCTGACTTTCTTTTAGGGAGAAGAGTATAGCTTGAGGGTGTCTTTCATTTTACCACTGCAGTTTACAAGTACATCAGTTTAGGAATGTGGGTTCACCCTTGGCATTCATACTGTGTAGACAGGTGAGTACCCACAGAAGCCCTGAAATCCAACACTCCTTACTGTAGCTGTAGGGTTTGTTGCCAGGTACATTTATGTCATCAGTTTGAATAATTTTCCATTCAGTAAACAGATATTTCCCACTTTGTATGTGGAGTCTCCTAGTTGTCACCACTGTCCCACGCGGAGCACTGATTTACTTCTTGTGTATATTACTATTGAACTCAGCCTGATCACTTTTTCCTTTTAAATACTGCACCAGAATCCGTATGGCCAGCTGGACATCTGTGATATGTTTCCCAAGTTCAGCTCAGACAAATCAAGCTTCCTGGGGTGTGATTTATATATGCATTTTGTACCAGTACCAATATCTTGGAATGTAATTTGTTTTGCCAGTATAACCACAGCATAGATGCAATTACAGCAGTCTGAAAGCGCTACAGTCTACACTGACAGTTTTCAGCACTTATTTTGATTTGTGGCCTTCTAGCAAAGTTACAGGTTTCCAAAATTTCCTGTGTCTAGGTCATGAGAACATATATGAACTTGCTCCTCACGGGAATCTTACAATGCATCCTTCCAAAGCAGTCCACAGAAAAAGGTGTTGTAGAGAAGTGTTGAGGAAGACTTGAAACTTTCAGTTGGTTCCAGGATCCTTTATGTCTCTTTGAAGGTCACTTCTGGGAAGCTTGTTGTTTCTTGGCGCAAGGGAAGTTGTGAATGTTTTTCTGAGGTGAACTTTGGTGGAAGCAATACCATTGCATTGCTAAGGAGAAAATATGAATAATTGAACTTTGGAATAATTGCTTCATGAGGCGAGCAGTCTAAGCTATGTGCTCATTTCTTGTAAAACTATCCTGCTGACAGTCTGTTCTCAGTTAGTCCTAAAAGGGATTGCATTTTTTAAAACCATGGACTGAAATCATTGTGCCAGGTTCCACAAGCTGGACAACTCAGAACGACCTTTTTCCCTCAGGGGAAGGGGAAAGTTTTGTTTAGCCTAAGTTAAAAAAAAATCTCTAAATATTGCTCAAATATACCAACCTTGCTCTGAACAGTGGTATTTACTTTTCACCGATTACCCGTAATATAATATTTATTTTGTTTTGATGGGAATAAGTAACTTCATTGATGAGCTGCAGATGTTTTAGTTCCCTAATTTATACTCTGGTGAAAGGACATTTCTCACCTTACCAGGCACAAAGAAGGTCCTCAAGAAGAACGATTTCTGACCTATCATCTGCACAATTTTTTTTTTTAAATTAAATTCCACTAATACTCTATTTAGAATTACGTGGTTACTTTTGTACTAGTTTGACTTTAAACATCAGAGCAGCAGTATTAGTTGCTTCTGAAATAAATTATTCAAAACTAAAACAACGGTGAAAAATTTCAGCTGTTCGGTGAGCAGTGGAACTGCCACGTTACCTCTGGATGTCTGTCATATGGCTGTGCTCTCTAAAGGGGTATAAGCTGCTCTCATGATGGGAGTGTTGAAAAGCTTCTGTGTGCGTGCATAGTCTGAGCTTCCCTTCCTGCGTGTAGCGGAGGATGTTCAGTCTTTGCTTGCATGGGAGCAGTAGTAACATTGTTATTTCCAGTAAACTGCTTACTTTCCTCAAAGCTTCTAGATACTTGATTTCTTCGAGATCTTTACAGTTTTGCAAATATTGGTGGAAAGCATTCAACAGGCCCCAAATGTACTGGGACACTAGCACTGACAGAAGGAGCAAGTATCTGATCTTTATTTCATTTGGAAATCAAACTAAAAGCACTGAAATAAAAATTCTGTCTTTAAATGATGTGCACGGACCTCATTGGAGACCTCTGCAAACCTAATTTCATGCAAAGCCATTGTTCTCTTTTGTGAGGGCTCTGTGTGAGATTTTAGTTTTTCTCTTTCCTGTGTGTTTTCTACAACCCTTGAGGATGAGAGTTTTGATGTCTCATGAGGATGTCTTATGTATGGGTGTTTTCTCAGGCTAGCAGTTGTTTTTAGCGTGCATAGTAAGTCTTTCCAGATCCTGTAAATGTTACATGCTTTCACGCAGTTGGTGAACTTTTAAAGTGGAATGTGTTGACTTGCAGAAATCGAGTGAATTTGGAGATATCATTACTCTGTGAGGTATACTACAGAGTTTATGTCTCTGGCAATGCTGTTGTCTTTAAAACTTTTAGATGAGAACATCCAAAGCGTTTCTGGGATTTGGAAAGACTTTGCCCATTAATTTTAAGACTGATCTAGAATCAAGAGTATTATTCAGATCTTCAAAGCTAAACACATGCTTACATGTGTGCAGAAATGATCACGTTGATCATGTCATTGTCTGAATATTCTGCCTTCCCAACCTAGAGCTTCAAAATGCAGAAATGGCTTTAAGTCAAATCCTCAAGTATTTTCCGAGGACAAACCTATGCTGAATTTAATGGCATATTTCCTTGAGCAAAAGCTACTGGCAGAAGAATCTCTTATGAAATGAAAAATATGCGCTCCCTCTCCCCTCTAAAATACTCATCCCATGTGTTTAAAATGATTGAAGTGAGACAAATGGTTGACGAAGCAAATAGGAACAGGATCTGGAATTCATCCACAGTTAGAGTGGCCAGATGGCAGAGCAGAAATGGCCATGTGGGCTGAATGGTGATGGTTTTATCTGTTGTTAATGCAAACTCTTATCTGCTTTTAAATCCCCCAGTGAATGTGACCATACTGCCATAGCCTTGCTTTCAGGAATAACTTCATTTCCCTCATTATGTTTATCGAACGAGTGAAATTAAGCGTTCAGACAAGTATTTGCTGCGTTTGTAGTCTTTCTTTTCCCAAATAATTTTTTTGTTGGCTTTGATCCAGAGGCCATTAAATTTGAGAGGAGTCTTGAAATGTGTTTCAGAAAGTTCTCAGTGAGGGAGTATGTGATGACGGGAAGTATAGTCTACATTTCTCACTGCATGGAAATGATTTGAGACTTGAATCCTCCTCTGAGAAAACTAGTGGTAGAAGCACTTGAAATAACAGATACATGGTATTGGAAGTTCCCTTTGTATCATCCATGATTTTTTCTTTTTAAGTTTTCCTTTCTATTTTCTCAGGTGAATGAAATTTACCATGATGAATCCTTGGGTGTTCACATAAATGTTGTGCTGGTCCGAATGATTATGCTGGGGTATGCAAAGGTAAGCAAGCATCCGAACCGGTTCTTCTCATTCATTGTCTTTGTAATCATAGGTCATAGGAACTACATGAGCAGCTGTGGAGGCAGAAGTCTACCAAAGTGTAAGTTTCAGGGAACTGCCTTCTTTGTTCAACACATGCTAAATGTGCTTGTGCCCTTCCTGCAATGAGCCATCACAGTCCCTTTTTGTGAAGAGTGGTTCAGGACTGGCTGTAGAGTCACTTTGCACCTAATTTATCACTAAGAAGATGGAATACTGCAGCAATCAAATATTTCTGTCGTATTAGATGGATGCATTCCAGTGGAAAGCTCCTTTTCCAGTGTATTTTCTTAATGTCACCAATTATCTGTGCTTAAATGCAAGATTGCAGTGATTGGTGCAGTACCTGTGAGGACTCTTTCTTCAAGAGACAGAAGTAAGTCATTAGTGCTGCCCCTATCCTGCTGATGCTGCTGAGGGATAGGCTGAGAGGACGTGGGGGGCATGTCGGCCCACTGCAGTCTCACTCCAGGGGCGTGGGCTTGGGCTTGCAGCCTGACTTTTTGCCCTCGTGAGTCCTCAGGGAAGAAAATCACTTTAGTAGTGACGGTCATCTTGACTGATCAACACAACTTGCTGGTGCCCTGTCTCCACGCAGTCTTCTATGGTAACTATCTCCTTTTCTCATTGTGTTGTACACTCCTTTTACTGAGTCACAGCATACTCCTCCACTTTCTGCCCCAGACTGTGCTTGTGCCAACACGTTGATTTTGCTGGTAAAACACATTCAGAGAGTTTTGAAACAAATACTTGTTATATTGTTCAGGATGAGAGTGTTGTAAGTGTTGTTTGAGGTTTGATAAAGATCATGTCCCTTCCATTTAACTCAGGCACTGAATTTGAGCAAATCAAAAGGCCACTTTGATGTTTGCCTTGTAATTAAATTTGGTCACTTCCTTTGAAGTATTGAGCTTGTAGACATACTGTAGCAAAAGCCTCACAGAACCAGATGGCTAATCTGTGTTAATCAGTACAGATTTACTGGTGCCATAGTGTTTTACACCAGTTGAGGCATTGTACTCTGTGTTTATGTTATTCACTTCCTCCACACAGGCTGTATGTAGTCACTCCGCTCTCATTTAACTCAACTGAGTCACATTGTCTTCTGGCATTTATCCTGCACATTGCAGCCTTTATCTAGATATTATTCAGGCACGTTGCACAGAAGAGCCATTATTTGTCATCATTTTAATAGATGATGTAAATACTCATTACATTATCATTAAAAAAAAAATCCTAAAGATGTGCTATTACATATGCACACTCACTGTTACATACGATTGCATTGATATAAGCAGTAGCAACTCTGATTTGGCAGCTCTTGTACATTTCCTTGGCTCTGCCTGGGGATCTAGGACAGGAAGGCCAAGAGAGAATATCAGTCCTTTTTTATGGATCAGTCAGTGTCCAGTGTACTCATTTTCTTTTCTCATATCAAAGAGGACTACTATGACTTAGAGTGATAGGGAAATAGGGAAAGAGAAACAGGCTGGTTCTCCAAGAAAATAAAAACTTGACTGAATTTCTTACCTTTTGAAGATCCTGGTTCTAACATATTGCTTTTTCAGTCCATTAGCTTGATTGAAAGGGGGAATCCCTCGAGAAGCCTGGAGAACGTTTGCCGCTGGGCGTACCAGCAGCAGAAGTCAGACCCCAATCACTCTGAGCACCATGATCATGCCATCTTCTTGACTAGGCAAGATTTTGGGCCTGCTGGTATGCAAGGTAATGCAGTTGACCTGGAGCAAAAGTATCGGGACTTTGGGTTTTTTGTGTGTGTGTTTCTAGTGCCTGACAGAAAAGGAGAAAAAAATGAAAATTGCATTGTTGTGTGACCCAGAGAGATTAAGGAATGTAGGCATTGATTCAGAAAATACCTTAAGTGTTCAATTTTAAAGATAGATTGAAACCTGATCCTGTTCAGGAAGGCATGTACACTCATAATAACTTTCAGTTTCCTATTTGGCTTTAGAAAAGGCCCATATGGACAGCCTAACCATGTACTTGTTACTGCACTGTGGAGAGAAAGTACTCATTCTATTTCATTTTCAGAGAAATATATTTTTGCATGTGCATGCAGGGCACATGAGGAATTCTCAGTGCACTTTGCATTCAACTTTGCTTTAATTTTATTGCATCATTCACAATGTATTTTTTCTTACAACTAGCTTTTCAGCTTGTTTGATATTTCCATTAATCCTTATCACTCAAGGAACTAATGATAAAGGAAAGTAAATTCACAAAGCATGATTTATGTCAGTGCAGAAAAGTAGGAGTCTGGGTGAGACTCCTGAAGTGTTACTGCTCTGTGCAGCATTGCAAACTAGTCCCATTTTTTATTTATTTGGTTCTCATGTAATTGCATTCAGAATATGCACCCTATAATCATTTACCCAGACCAAACTAGCACTCATCTTGTATGCTGTGGTCTGTGGTAGGACTGAAGGTTCCTCTTAGCAGAAGCATTGTGGTTTTGTGTGCTTCTTATTTCTGCTTGCAGGTAGAAAAAAGTCTAGAAAACAGAGAAGTTTCTGAAACAAAGCTGTCCAACTAAATGTAATGGTCTTCACTGCAATAAATCTAGTACTATACAGTCAGAAATGTCCTCTGTCTTCCATGTCTCAGTTTCCTCAAGCACACTGCTTCCCCTCTGAATGTTCTCTATATCTGTCGCTGGAAAGATAAAATCCCTTAGCTCCTCCTGCTACTTGAGCCACACGCACAGCTCCAGTGCTGCTCTGCAAATGGTTCTTTGACTTCATTCTCTCTGTCAGCCACCATAGTCTCTTCCAGTGCTGTGCCCAGTTTTGTTGCCTTTGACACAAATTCTGCAACTTCTCTTGGAAAAAAAGGCCCCCATTCATTATCTAGTCATGGAAAAGCAGTGTAAAATACATGGTTTAGCATGGTATCAGTAGTACATTCAGTTCTTATGTCCAAAGTTTACCAATTTTTTATTAGTACAGAACTATTCTTTATCAAGAAGGCTTTTCAGATTTTATGCTGGTGAGCTCTTATTGGTTGAAGCATGAATCTGCTTCTCCACATAGCTTTTTGAAAAATGTGCCATGTTCTAGCCGTCCGGCTAGAGATTTCTTAGATATCTGTGTTCAGTTCCTTTATCTTTCAGGGTGAGGCAAGAGTGCTGAGTCCTCACTCATGTCTGGACTGGCATTTCAGGACGAGATCTTAGGCAGTCTCCCCATCTTCAGAAAGATTTTGGCTTTTGCTGAGGCCAAGGCATGTAATATGTACCATGCAGTGTTTAGATGATGGTATTGATATAAACGCATGCAAACAAATGAACAAAAAACAGCTTATTTCTCTGTCTTTTAATTGAATGGGAATCTTCTGCAGTTTTTTTTATGAGAGCGTAAGTGCCTGATGTAATCCAGGTGTATGCAGAATCAAACCTAGTTTGTCAGAAACATTAACACTGACAGAAATTGCAAAGACAGGAGAAATTGACAATCAAAGGAAGAGAATCCTTGGTTCTTCTTGGGTAGTAAATTTATTGGGGTGTCAAGTGGAACAGGCTGTCCAGAGAAGCTATGGATACCCCATCCCTGGAGGTGGTCATGGCCAGGTTGGATGGGACCCTGAGTAGCCTGATCTGGTGGGTGGCAACCAGCTGGGTGTTGGAACTGAGTGGGCTTTAATTTCTCTTCCAACCCAAGCCATTCTATGATTCGGTGAAATGTAATGGGTAAAGCAGTCAGACGTGATTTCTCTCAATAGGATATGCTCCTGTTACTGGCATGTGTCACCCGGTCCGAAGCTGTACTCTCAACCATGAGGATGGGTTTTCATCAGCTTTTGTTGTTGCTCATGAAACTGGTCACGTGTAAGTCTAACATAAAATTAGATTAACAACAAAATATGGTACTGTATCTCCTTTTTGCATAAAGTGATTTAATTTTAATGGCTATACGACAGCCATCCAAATTATATTATCATCTTCTTGGAATGCATCAGTGGTTTTAGCAATGAATAAGTAAGTGAGGGAAGAAGACAAGGGAAAGAGAGCAAGAACTCATTTTCTGTAGGGTGACGGTGAGATAATTAAGAAAGAAACCTGGAAAGCCCAGGCAGTGGAGACAGTAGCTTACCAAGCATCCTTAAAATTCTTTCTTCTCATTGACTAAAAGTGCTGATTTGTTAATTTGATACTTCTTAAGGAGCGATAAAATGTTAGGCTGAGAATAATTGATCCAGGAAAGATCTCTGTCAACTGCTGGATGAATTAATGTCGTCTTTAACTAGCGCAGGCTTCTTGTTCAGCTCACTGGGCTCTGTTGTTGTTGTTGTTGGGTTTTTTTGGCCAGAGTAACGTAGGAGGAGTTTAGCCAAATGTGAGATGACCATGTCACTTGCACGATAAGCTACACCAGCTGCACACTTTTGGAAATTTAATATGCTAACCTAGTTAGCTCTTTGGATGTACAGCATTACAACCATTAGCTCTATGTATAAGTAGGTGCTTTTGATAAGTGAGTGTACTGTCATGAATAATTAAATGTCTGAATAAAATGCTCAGTGGTGAGCAGAATTGCCGTTTTCTGTTATCCAAAGTAAAAATCATCATTAATGTTAGTTCCTAAAGAGTATTTAGAAAGTCCTTATATTTTGACATCAAAGATCTGTTTGAAATGCAGGTGATATCTGTGGCATGCAGAGAACAATTTCATCTTGAATGACTACATTTGCATGAGAAACTGTTTTCTTTGCAGCTGTTTTACCAGTTGAAAAGTAGAAACTGCTGAGGCTCTGATACCAATTCTTTGTTTCAGGCTGGGAATGGAGCACGATGGGCAAGGGAACAGATGTGGGGATGAGACAGCAATGGGGAGTGTTATGGCTCCCTTGGTGCAGGCTGCCTTTCATCGTTACCACTGGTCCAGATGCAGTGGCCAAGAACTCAAAAGATATATACAGTAAGAACTTGTTAGCACTCACTGATGGTGGTTTTACTAAAGGAACAGAAGTCTTTGCAGTTCACTGAGATGTGGGGCCAATGGGCTGCCCTCTATCAGAGAGCAAGGAGGAGAAACAATCCTCAAGTGTCATAAATTGAACCTTTGTCTGTGGAAGTCCCTTCTATAAACACGGTGGTACTGAGGCTTCAGAGATAGCAAGGAATGAGATCCTCTTGTGTAGGCCACTCTCTCCGTCCAAACAGATATTCAATATACGGAAGCATTCCAGTAGGCTTCCCTGTCCCTCACTGCAACAACAGTGAGGAAGAGGTACCTCCATTTCTGGCTTTGTCCAGAAATACAGTTTTCTGATCACCTTTGTTGCCATGCATCTGTATTAGAAAAGCAAAATCAGGAACAGTGCATCCTCACCTACAGTTTTACGCAACACTCATTGTATCTTCTGGGAGTGGTACCGGCTGTCTCTCTGGAAGACTTTATTTCAGGAAGTTGGTGTTTTTCCTAGATTTTTTATTTCTGTACAAGTTGTACTGTGAAACTGGGAAGATGAAGCACTAAGCTGAGAAGAACTAGCAAAAGTTGTGGAAGAGAGAAAATGCAACATGCATATGACTGAATTAGGGAGAAAAGGGGAACAGAGAGCATAGGAGTGATGTCTATGTGTATGTATGTACATAGTCTCCCAAGTAAATGCTTCCTCATCCAGTTCTTACTCCTTCTTTATTGCAAATAACTGGTTTTGCAAGTCAGAACTGAGTGAAAACTTAAATTGACCCACTATGGCCTGGATTCCAGTAAGAAGGAATCCCATTAGTAACCCAAAGCATAAAATAGTAATTTTACATGAAGACCTTAGAGCTTAAAATGGAATTTATCCTTGCGAAGGAAGAGCAGCCCACCAAGAGTTTAACAGGAATGAGTAAAAAGCAGGCCTTATTCTTGCCCTTTGCATAACCTGTGTTTCGTCCCTGTGTATGCTGTAGATTTCAGGTAAGAGGGCCTGATCTCAGACTACTGTCCTATTTTGAAGCCCCATAAAGTCAGTGGAAAAGGCTCTCTATAACTGCAGAAGGTGTTGTGTTAGTCCTTATACTAGGATTCATGTTATAGTTTGAAGCACATTGAAATGTTGCCCTTCGGAACTGAGAATTGAGAAGTGTTTGTTTTCTGCCTCTGGTGACAGGAAAACAAAGTGCAAATTCTACATGTACCATTAGACCAGGGAAGGGTGGGAGATGCTTCTCCTCAGTCTCCAGCAAATACAGGGATTTTGCTGTAGGATCTTCCCATCCAGTGCTCAGTCACATTGCACTGGGCAGTATTCCTAGAGAAGGGACCGCTAGTGCTTCATGGAACAGTAACAGGTTTGAGAAAATGAATATTGTCAATATTGACATCTCAGAATAAAGACTTTGATTAAAAAAAACAATTACTACATTTTTTCATTATCTTTTTCTGTGCATCTTTCCACAGCTCTTACGACTGTCTTCTTGATGACCCTTTTGAACATGATTGGCCCAAGCTCCCTGAACTGCCAGGCATCAATTATTCCATGGATGAACAGTGCCGCTTTGATTTTGGTGTTGGCTATAAAATGTGCACAGCGGTATGTCCAAGGCAGTCATTGCAAAGACAAATATTCATTTCAGCAAGTTGGTGTTTGGCCTTATTTAATAGCTGCAACATATTCATTTTCTCACAGTTAAACAGCAGTTAAAGGAGTAGTTTAAACAGATACATAAAGAAGGAGAGAGAGATTTATGGGTGAAAGCCAGTCATCTGAGTCATCTGGTTTAATGGTCAAGAGAACAGCAACGTGGTCTACATGACACAGACTTGTGGCAGCAAGCCTGTGATCCCAAGGAAGAAGGGGAGAAAACTAATTTTCCTCCCACTTCTGGGCGTCTCCTCCTTCCTTCAGGACCAGAGGATGCTGAGAGTAATCATCGCCCTTTTCTTTCCAAAGATACTTGACTTATTGGTGGCTGTGCTAGATTAATTGACTGGTTGGTTTGAATCCTTACCCAAAAAGTATCAATAATCTAATGTTGTATTTCATCTCATAAATGGCCTGCATTTCAGTTCCGAACCTTTGACCCCTGCAAGCAGTTGTGGTGTAGCCATCCAGATAACCCATATTTCTGTAAGACTAAGAAAGGACCTCCACTTGATGGGACAGAATGTGCCCCTGGAAAAGTGAGTATTGTGTTTTCACTATGTATTAAAAAGAAACACAATCAGTTGCATTTATTTGGATTGAAAAGCACACAGGAAAATAGACAATTGCACAGCATCCCCCAGGTGGCACCAAAGAAAGGAAAAAGAGGGAGCTGTTTCCCACTTTGTCTTCTTTGAAATGTACGAAGTTGGTTGGTATATAAGCTAAATTTTGGAGGGTGAGGGTGTTAAAATCATAGGTGAGGTGTAGGGCACTCTCATTTTCTTCTGTGGCCTTTTTGTTATGTTTTGGTTTTTTTTTAAATATTATTCTTTCTTCTGCAAAGTGTCCTTAAAGTGTCATTAAGAATCCATGGTAGCAGATGACGGAATCACTGTAGGATGGGAGTACATAGCCCCAAACTCTTCTTAGTACTTGTGGTCCAGACATCCTGTGGCTAAATGTTTGTGTAGGCTTAGGATTAGCTCTTTAATTTCGACTTTTAACATCCCCATTAGAGAATGTCCTGCTGCTAATTCATTTTTGATTATACAATTATACTCAACCAAATGTTTATTTAACAAATTCCATGTATTTTGAGCTACAGGAGAGCCACTTATAATGTCTGGAAATGCCCTAACCAGTAGCCAAAAAACTTGCTGACTAGTGACTAGCCCGCTGTTGCAGCTTGTTTACATGAATATAATGTTTGGCCAGTATAAGGAAAAAGAGAAAAAAAAAGCTACTAATCTTCAGCAAGGACCTTATCCTATGATACAGTAGTCAGAACACAAAAATTCCTTTAAAATGGTAGGAATTAAGATTCATGTGAGACAAAAGATGACTTAAATGAAGTCAGAAGAACATTAGAACATGTTGATCTTCGTGTTTCTGCCCATGGAAGGATACACGCTCAGATGTGGCACTGCTGCTTATCCATGGAACAGACAGCCATGAAAGAGAGGGATTGGGCACTCCTGGGCCCAAAGACCTTCTTTGATCCGTGAGCTCACCTCTATGCACTTTTAAATTTACTGTGATTATATGTTTGGTTTGATTTTGTTTCTGCTCTGCTCTGCTTTCCATGCCCGTCTTCTCTCAGTGGTGCTACAAAGGTCACTGCATGTGGAAGAATGCTAACCAGCTGAAGCAGGATGGCAACTGGGGACCCTGGACAAAATTTGGCTCCTGCTCACGAACCTGTGGAACTGGAGTTCGCTTCCGAACACGCCAGTGCAACAATCCAATGTAGGTCTTCTGCCTTGGTGATAGTTCCAGTCAACTGGTAATCATTGCAGGTGTCGGCTGAAATGGCATTCATGTTTTGGGTGGAATCTCCTAAAATTCACATTGTGTTCAAGCCCCTTGAAACATCACCTTTTGCAGGGAGCCAGGATCATTTTTAGTGAATCCAGTAATTTCCAGAGGAAAGCCTATGGAAAACCATCCTATGAAAAATTTGACTGATGTGTAAGAGCGTGAAGAGAACAGAGAGTGCAAGCTCAACAAGCTTTGGGATAAACTATTAAATGATCTCCAGTTGTGAATCAACTGTTGGCAGCATAGATGTGTGTATGTGTTGTTTCTGCATGTCAGCATATACCTTTGGGATGTTTGAGCAAGCATAGAGGTTACATTGCAAGTGCGTATCTTCGTGTGCAAGGTAACTGGTTTGTTTCCAGTTCTGTCAGTTCACACTCCTTTTTTGTAAAATTGTCTCTTTAGAATTGTGAAATTCCACTTAAGATTGATGACAAAATCTTAGACCCAAAGCCTTGAGGGTTTTATAATCTCTCAGATGTTTTCTTTTCATAGGCCAATTAATGGAGGTGAAGATTGTGCTGGTGTCAATTTTGAGTTTCAACTCTGCAATATGGAGGAGTGTCCGAAGCACTTTGAGGACTTCAGAGCGCAGCAATGTCAGCAGCGCAATTCCCACTTTGAGTATCAGAACAGCAAACACCACTGGCTGCCATATGAACACCCTGACTGTAAGTTCTGTTATTTGCATTTATTATGAGTCAGTGCTGGAATCTCACTGATCTTATGGGGATCTTGTTCCGTTTGCCATGTAGAGACTACAGTGTGAGAACAAGTGTAGGTATGACTAAAAAGAAGGAGAACAGGATGGCCCAGGGCAAAGGAACAGCTGCAGTGTGACAGAGTTGTAATTTCCCCAACCCTAGCCCAGCTGGATTCCTCTGACTTTCATCCTCTTCCTAGTGAGAACATGATGTAGCAAGACGCACAGAGGCTCTCAGCTCCTGATGGAATAGCTGGTGGGTGCTTTAGCATTAATGCAGTGCGCTGTGAAGCTCTAGCTCTCCTGCTGGGGCCAAGTGTGGAAAGCTGCTGATCATATCCTGAAGGACTCTTCTTGCCCTCTCTCCCATACAGCTGTTCATCTATATGAGTGCAAAGTGTTAATGCTCGATGAGGACTGCTGCTAGGAAATTGCACTGAAAGTTGTAATAGTGTGTTTCTAATGGTGCTATTTGAGAAGTTCTTTTTAGTATTTTTCCATTCTTAGATTGGTCCATCTACCTGAGCCTGACTCTTCACTCCTAACATTGATATAATCCAGCAGTTATCTTGAGTAAAAAGGACAGCTTCAAGCATAAAGATTTGTTGCTTGCTGAAAGGGGTTTCAGAGCTGCTTTGAGTTGCTGGTATTTCTTCCTCGGGCATCTTCTTTGAAACTTTTTATATGCATGGCTAGGGGATCAGATTCAGATAGTGATAAGGAAATATTTGTTCAGCTGGGATTTTCCAAAAAGGCTAAAGGAATTTGAAATCCAAATCCTCTATTCTTTCATGCGATATGATTTCCTAAAGTCAGCACTGTTGCAACAGAATCAAACTGAAGGCTACTTGAAGAATAGTGGGGAACCCAGTTCTAGGAGCCTCTTTGGAAGCAAGCTCATTTCTGTGAGAGTATCTGTGATAGTGATAGGCCCATAATTCACACAACAGCAAATTAGTTGCTTTTTTCCCCCTAGGTGTCTGCTTAAGGTCCCTTCTATCTCTGTAATATTCTCTTTATGGCTTTAGTGAGATGTTTTTCTGAAGCTTATCTGGATTGCTTTTAACTTATGCAGTTACATCTGTTTTCCTGCTATGCAGCTAATAAGAGATGCCACCTGTACTGCCAATCCAAAGAAACAGGAAATGTTGCTTATATGAAACAATTGGCACATGATGGGACTCGCTGTTCATATAAAGATCCCTACAGCATTTGTGTTCGTGGAGAATGTGTGGTGAGTGACAGTTTCCCAAGCTCATTGCTGAGTTTGGACTGTGCTGCGTTAAATAGCAGCAATCCGGAAAAAAGACTTTGCAGATGCTTTGAAATATTTGCAGCATCATATTCCTCATAATTACTTCAGAATTAAATTACATTAGAGCAATGACACAGGTCCATTCCATGGAAACACTTTATTTTTCTTCAACTGATAGTTTCATTTGCCATTTTTGCACTTAGTTTTGCATCTGAAAGGAATTGTCCCTATTTTTCTCTTTTCCATCTTTCCTAGTCTTGATGTACAGTGGATGCAATCTGAGAATCAATTCCTGTTTTTCACCTGGCAACCATTACCCAGCAACAGGCTTTCAAGTAATTTGTGTTTAAATGAAATAGATCAGTGTTGGGTGGTAATTTCCTCTATGCATTGATTTTTAGATTGCTTCTCTCTACAGCTAAACCTTACAGCTTATAATAAAGCCATGTTTCTTTTTGTTCTTCATTCTGCAGAAAGTGGGTTGTGACAAGGAAATTGGTTCCAATAAGGCTGAAGATAAGTGTGGCGTCTGTGGTGGAGATAACTCCCATTGCCGAACTGTGAAAGGGACCTTTACCCGCACTCCCAAAAAGCTTGGTAGGAATAGCATATTCGTGCATCTAAATATAGTTTCTATTATCTCACATGTTTCTGTCATGCTTATTGTTTTTGAAGACTGATCAGAAATGCAGCTTCCTTCAAGGCAGCAAAACAAAAATTTTAGCTTGATGTGTCAAAATAGTTTAGCGCTTGATAAAGAAATGAGATCCTTTAAAACACTGTAATGTTTCTGTCTTTTGAAGGACCTAGTAGAAGAAAACTTGATTTGTGCAGTGTATCTAGAAATACTCCCCAGGCAGAGCATGTTTAATTCTTTGTAAATGTTGAAGCCCACAGTGTTTGTGCTAAATGGGGATACACTGAGTTCTGTCAAAAAAATGAACTATTGTCCTAACAGTGACATTCAGAAGAAATTGAGGTGCTTTGCCTGATGCTAAGTATAGCATTCCTTTTTCTGGAGGAGGTCTAGAAGAAATATTTTTCCTCCCTTTGAAGTGTAAGCTTTTCATAAGTTTTTCTTCTTAAACCTAAACTCAAGAGTTGTAAGTGAAGTTCTGAACTTCTTTTCATACGAACATGTGGATCCTCGTTTCAAATCAGTCTTGTCACAAATTGTAGCCTTTTAGTCAAATAAACAAATGAAAAATAAATTCAACTTAATTCTGAACCAAAGACAGAAACATTTTGGCAGAAACCCTGATTTCTCTTAAGTTGTGCAAATTACATCCAATGAAACATATGATGACATTAACCTGGTTAAAGTTTTCTGTCTGGACTGGGGTACTCTATAACACATCTCTTTTTCAATAATAATTCAAGACCCTTTGGACTTCTCAGAAATTTCTATCTGGTCAGTTATTTGTTGAGCTAGGGCAGTATAATCTTGTGTATATATGTTTTTAAGAATATTGCATATTTTAAGACTTTCCTATATTGCTTTTATTTCAGTTTGGGGAAGGCACTCAGGGATATGCATCTTCTGTATGACTGGTAGCAGCTATTTCAGGGACATCTGTTTGATAGAACTAAATGTTTTAAGATAGAGTGGAGAAAGACTTAGGGACAGATAGCATGAATATCTGCATTAACAATTTAAAAACTGGTAATTGCTGCCATGAAGCAAGCTTTACTGCAGCATCAGTAATTACATTTGGACAGTAAGTGACTAACCAAACTAAACTTGGACAAAGATAATGTGCAAATGGAAAGAAAATATTGTGAAATATTCTGCTGAAAATATGTATTAATTACAAACTGACTGGAGAAGTTTACTGCTTGTAGCTGTAAGTGCCATTAGAGAACCTCTCTTAAAGTGGTGAAAGCAACTGGTGGATTAGACATGAAATTACGCAAGAATTACTGTGATGTGGGCAGTAATGGAATTAAGACTATTACTTGAGTCTCTTAAATAGGCCTGTGTGTTTCTTGAGCTGGCAGTTGCTGTGCTTTTCTGAAAACAAACAGAAAAAAACCCAAACTGTAATCAGCAGAAATTAGTGCTCAGCCTTCTAAGCATATTTCTAATCTTTTTCACTAAAAGTGAATGATTGTACTTTTGGGGGCAGAGGGAATATTCATGTCACAATTCTGGATCCAGTCCACTAAGAGTTTTTTCTGGTGCATCTGGTTTCTGTATTCTATAGCAGTGGTTTACAACTTACAGCTTGCAGTTGATGTACAGCCTAAGCTTGTGGTTTGGCTTACTCCCTAGGAGATAACAGGGCAAATGAGAGGTCAACAGAGGGCAAAATGTAATACTAACCCCATCATGTAGTGGCTCAGTATTTTTGCCTGGGAGCCACTGAGTAACTGCATTGTCTTGTGAGGTGACAGCACGTTACTGGGTGTTTTCACAGTGTTCTCAGTGTCTGGAAAGCACTACAGTTCTAAGTGATAGAGAGTTCAGGAAATACTGCTATTAGTCAGCCATTTCCAAATGTTAATGAAAGTGTTTATGAAATGTTTATTGTTTTACAGTATCTGTGGCAGTCTAGTCATTAAAAAGACTAATTGACCTCTTCCAACAGGAAAACATTTAAGCAAGAGGTGCCAAAAAGAATTCAAGTTTCTGGAAAATGAAATCTGCAAGTATCCAACTTAAAATCACCTACCTGAATTTTCACTGGTCTAAATTTCACTGGCTATTAAAGTTTGCTAGATGTGTCTAGTGCTGCTTTAAGTGCATTTGAACACATAATGTAAATTATACTTTATATTTGTTAAGACCATCTGGCTGACAATGTAGTCAATGAAATAATGAGACTTGGCTCCCATAACACTAATAATAGATGTTCTATTTAAGGGAAGACGAGAGGAGCATTTACACTGCCCAAAGGAGCTCGCAATATTTCCCTTTCTGAAACAAAGGAGTCTAAAAATACACTGGGTAAGTTCAAGTGCTTGCAGAAAGAGGCATCCATGGCAACTGGAGAGTTCTTGCTGCAGTTCTCATCTCCAACAAGGCACTGACACATAACACCAAATCAGGCAAAAGCTTTGTGTTTCATATGCTCAAAAGATGGTCAGTAAAAAGATCATCGAATGTTGTTTTTGCAGACTCTCATCAGCCAAGTCCGTGACATTACGCATATGTGGCTCTTCATTCTTCAAAAATGGATCCAAGGAGACTAACTGAATAAGCAGACATTAAAGGGAAAATACAGAAATATGAAGGTGCCATACACTCAGAGTTTTGCATCCTTACATCAAATTAATTAGATTCACTTCAGTGCTTGTGAAGCTCTTGTTTAAAACTTGCAATAGAGTGACTGCTGACAGGTTCTCAAGATGGATTTTAGTCTTCCTGAATGACAGTACTACATACTGAACATTACACTAATTATTTAGACTGATAAATAATTGAAATTTAAAATATGAATTACTGTCTTTGGGAATAGCTTTTTATTCTTAACTATATAGAGTTGAATTCAGCCCTTTTGTTTTAGCAGTAATACTTGAATTAATGCATTTTACATTTGTAGTTTTAAATTGTTTGGATTATCTTCCATGTAGACAAGACCTTCCTTATGTGTAGTGACAGTACAATCTACTACATCCACCTTTCTCCAGAATCACTGATGTCTCAAAAGTAAACAGACACACTGAAGAGACATATGTGTATCAGTACAGTAAGTAAACTCAAATCCTACAGCCTGGCTGATGAGTGATTTGGAAAAAAATAATCAGGAAGAATCGTTCTTCTCCCTTGTATACTCAGAAACATTGGAAACATTTTTTTTTTGCCTGAATTGTTAATTAATGTGGCCTATAGCAGTATAGCTAATCAAGAGACAAATAGATTTGTAACTGGTTTCTCTTTACTTCTGGAAAGAGGAAAAACACAAGGAGGTCCTGTCAAATACGTTACAAAGCTATTTGATTAGTTTCTTTCTGACACTGCTTCTCAGTTGGTGGATGCCCCCTTCTGCAAGTAGAAGCTGGATAATGTAGAGCGCTCCTAACCATGGCTATTACTTTTTATTTCCTTCTCTGCTTTCTCCTGACTACTACACATGCCAAAGGGTACCTTAAGATGTTTGACATCCCTCCTGGTGCTCGACATGTGTTTATCCAAGAAGACGAGGCTTCTCCTCATTTTCTTGGTAAGTTCCTCCCTCAGGTTTGGTTTGCGGCATGATGAGAAGCATGGGCAGTCATGCAGAAGAACCTGAGAAATGAGAACCAAACTAAAGTAGTAAAGGTAAATTTCTGCATTCAGAATCGCATGTTACAGACTGACGATATAAGCTTAGTAATCAAATTTACTTCTCATATGAATTCCTCAAAATATTAGACTGATCCCAATTTGCATGTATACTAATAAAAGACTCTCATCACTCTTATTTAAATGACACTGTCAAGGTAAAAAAGATGCATTCTAATATGTGAATTCAGTATCTTCAATATCTTTAACAATCTTATTTGCAAGCAACAACTTTTTTAATGAAAAGAATATTGGGAAACTTATGATATATTTTCAGTTCCTTTCATTTTGGATGTTTCTTTTGTAGGAAAGATCATATCGTTGTTATACCAGTTTGTATCTTGCTGCTTATCACTGTCTAATGCTTAAGGGATTTTTAGCTTACACTGGAAGGATGAGGTCTTCCATTGATTTTGACCTACATGTAATCAGTTCTTTATATGCTAGGGCAGTGTCTGAATTGTAAACTCGTCAGGCAGAGTTATATCAGTTATTAAAAAATTAGTAAGAACAGAAAAAGAAATTAAAAAAAAAAAAAACAGAAGGGAGGAAATAGTTTAGGCTGTGATAATGTCAGAGAGAAAAACTCTTGGCTTTTGAGATTTGAGAACTTCAATTTGGACCAAGGACAATGTGATAGTACCCCTGAGAGAATCACTTTGTTTTGGCAGTAAGTGGTTTCATCACGTTTCTAACTAGGTACACTGCAAAACTTCTGCATTTTGATTGCTATAACAGTAGGAGCATGTAAGATGTTGGCATATTTTTAAATCACATTTTATGGTGATTTAGAAAAAGATGTACAAAAGAAAAAAAATGAGAGTCTGTCTCTAGATTTCTAACTCATCGGCTTGTAATCCAACCCTGACATGACCTCATTTTCAAAATGTGTTGCAGGAACTCCGAACAGGCAGTTTCCCAGAGATTTGAATGCCTTGACTCTTTGCTTATTGGTTTTAGCATCTGGCACATACATACATATGCCAAAGAAACTGAAGTGTGGAAAAAAAGTGTCACTTTTATAATCTGAGGAATATAAGAAATGCATTTGTAGTCTGCTGAGATGTCTGTTACACTGTTGGGCCTTCCCAGTACTGTTGGGTTTGGTCTTCTGCAAACAAGGAGGACAGGAGACTCTGAAGATTTGACCTGAGTTTCTTGCTACTACCTATACTTCTTGGGAGCTATGCCAACATGGAAAACATGCATATTACACATGAAGAGGTACTTTCTGTACCTAATTCATATGGATAAGGTGGTGCAAAATTGAATCAAATATGCAAATGCACCTATCATCAGACTGGAATTTGGAGGCTACATGAGGTGGCCTTGGAAGGCCTTTGTCTGTGCAAATGCATCTACAGCACTTGCTGGTGGGGTTTGTTCAAGAGGCTTTCTGTCATGTCTGCTGTCAAGTTTCAGATAAGCCTCCACAATTGGAGATAATATGATAAGAGGCACGACTATCACTCTTTTCAATCCTTTCAGCAATTAAGAACCAGGCTACAGGACACTATATTCTGAATGGAAAAGGGGAGGAGGCCAGATCCCGATCTTTCATCGACCTGGGTGTGGAATGGGAATACAATATAGAAGATGACATAGAAACTCTGCACACTGATGGGCCTTTGCATGATGCAGTGGTTGTCCTGGTAGGTTGTATGTCAAGCAGCGGGAACGCGGTGATTTTGTCTTTTACAGAAATACATGGCCAGCATGGAGACTGTGCTAAGATTAGACCTTGCTGTGTAATGCCTCTTCGAAAGACCTTTGCAGATGAGACAGCTGACAGGCTAAAGCCCTTTTCTCACTAGCTGTTACTCTCCTTAGTAAAATGCTGCCTGTTCATGCAGCAGTAATGTTCCAATACTGTGTTCTCAAATGTCAGTGGGACACTTTGGACAAAAACAGGCATTACATGTCAAATGCTATTTGCTCTCTTGCCAAGTACATCACTGGTCCACAGTATCATTTCACCCTGACAGAGGTGTCCTACTTGGCCAACTAATAACTCTAGCATTAGAAAGGCATCTCATTTTAAACAGCTCTATTGATCTTACTATTGTTAGTTATAGCTATGAAGATAAAAAAGAAAACCTTTTTTTCCCAATTAGTTAACCAGCAGTTTGTATGTTTCCCTAAGAGGCTGTAGTTTCTTTACTCTGCAACAGAATAACTAATAGCTTTGTTTTTCTACCACTGTTTGCATTTGATTATTAATAGATCATTCCTCGGGAGAATGACACAAGATCTAGCCTGACTTACAAATACATCATTCACGAGGATTCAGTACCAACTATCAACAGCAACAACGTCTTACAGGAGGAAATAGATACTTTTGAGTGGGCATTGAAAAGTTGGTCACAGTGCTCCAAACCCTGTGGTGGAGGTAAACAGATGATGTAGCACCCTCTAGTAGTAAATGACAAATTACCAGAAGTGGAAGAGTAAAAGGTGGGGGAAGTGAATGCTTTAGAAATCTTGGGCTTCCATTTTAGAAACAGCTTGTTATTTTGGGTGCCCAAGCTTAAAATATCTAAAGTGTCTGATTATTCAAAAGTGTCACACTTCCAGCCTAGAAAGAAAAAGTCCTTTTTAGGTGTTAAATTTAGAACCTACGGCCACTTTGAAAGTATGCACTCGGCTGTGTTTTGCTACTGACCGTTCACTTTGCTTACTTTGCTTACAGTGTGTTATTCCTATGCAAATAATGGGTAATGTGAATTTCTAATTAACTTGAACTCCTGTGTAGAGCAGATGAGCAGGTAATTTGTTTGGGTAGCAAGAATGCTAAAATGTGACCTGGGTCTTGAGTTCATTCCCCAGTTAGTAAGTGACCTGCTGCTTGATGTTGAGGAGGTAATTTCTTTAATTTCTCCCCTCTCTGTTCCATAATCTGTGTGTGCAGTGCAGAGGTTAAAAGGTCTTAGGAGTCCCTTCTGGCCTTATAAACCTACCGTAGCATCATGTTTTAAACAACATCCAAAGAGCACTCTGCAACAATATTATGCCTGACGATGGAACAAATTGTGAGCATGTTTTAATACCTTGTAAATATCTGTCATGTAAGACCATTTAATCGTACTTGAAAGTTAGATTAAAACAAAAATATTTCTAACAGGAGTCTATTTTTCCTAATTTTTCTGAAATATTTTCCAGGGTTCCAATATACCAAATATGGGTGCCGCAGGAAAAGCGATAACAAAATGGTTCATCGCAGCTTCTGTGAAGCCAGCAAAAAGCCAAAGCCCATTCGTAGAATGTGCAATCTTCAGGAATGCACACAGCCTCTGTAAGTTGGTCATGCATAGGAATACAAATGATTGCTCCTTGTGATAGGGGTGAAAATGAACCCAAGCCAAATTTGGCAGGATACTAATAGCTTTCTAGATTGGAGATCTTGTGTAACGAATGTGCTTTTTTTTTTACCTGTGTAAGATCTTGCTGAGTGTTTTCATCCCCCCTACCGTTCCCACCCCCACCCCCCAAAAAAAGCAACAGAAAACAACATGCTAAGAACTGCCTAAACTGACAGCAGTTTGGATAATGGTAAAAGTTGTGATGGCATTTTATTCCTTTTTTACTTTTAAGGTGGGCAGCAGATGAGTGGGAATACTGCACAAAAACCTGTGGGAATTCAGGCTACCAGATCCGCACTGTGCGCTGCATTCAGCCCCTTCATGATGGTGCAAACCGCTCTGTCCATTTCAAGTACTGTAGTGGAGATCGCCCTGAGAGTCGCAGGCCATGCAACCGTGTACCATGCCCTGCACAGTGGAAGGCTGGACCCTGGTCTGAGGTAGGCAAGCAGCAATTGTGAGCAAGTAATGTACCTTTGGTAGCACCTCGCACCTCTGATGTTGGAACTGTGCCTGTGGTGAACGTTCCTGCCTGCACTGGCTGGAGATCTCCAAAACGTGAAAATCAGCAGTAGATAATGTGTTCCTGGCTCTTGGGCTTCTATAGCTATCCTAAATTCTCTAGAAACAAACACTGAAAATATCCACAGTGTCAAATACACAATCCTGCAGAACAAATGTGGACATTTTGTTTTTGTCAACTTTCCAACTTTTCATTTCCCCAATTCTGAGGATAGCATAACTTTTTTGTTTTGGTACCAATGTGGACTTGCATTGGAATCACAGTTTCTGCAAGTGTTAATATTCCTGTGATGTCATAGGAACAAACACCTGAATGCTACAGCTAACACAGTGAACACTGAGTTAGAATTCCATGCCTTTTTTATTCTCTTTCTGTTACACTGTCAAGGAATAAGCTATAGGAAGACTAAGAAGAAAAATTTATAATATACTCTAATAATAAACTTGATATTGCAGAAAGCAAGGACTGATGAAAATGCCATCCTCTTTCTTGACATATTTTTCCATAATGTCAGCCTTCACTAAAGCCTGCTCTCAAAACAAACTGCTGGAATGTACAGCCTGATGTGAAAACCAGCCCTGGGCTATTTTAGACACATTAACTATTGCACGTTGCTGTGAAATACCCTGAATTGTCTTGTGTCTGTCTCATAGTGTTCTGTGACCTGTGGGGAGGGAACCGAGACCCGGCAGATCATATGCCGCGCTGGCGACCATTGCGATGGAGAAAAGCCAGAATCAGTGAGGGTTTGTAAACTCCCTCCCTGTAATGGTAAGGAAACAAACTGATTGCAGCAAATGAGAGTAACCATTCCTGTCTCAGTACAGTGTGTCAGTGCATAGTATGGTTCCAGGGTTAGAGACTTAGATTTCATACTTGAGTGAACTCTGATGAAAAATAATTCACTTTATTTAATCCTGCCTGAAGTTTCAGTTCTACCTGGTGAACCTACTGTGTTGTTGTATACTGGTTTCTAAGACAAGTCAGCCTGTGCTTATGATCAGGTAGCGTACGTGCCAAATTTGTACAGTACCATGTTTTAAAGATACTACACTGTCAGGTGTCAACCACACAACCTTATTTACTTCTTGCATGCTAGAAAATATATCATTCACTGGCAATCTCCCTGCTTTATTCCAGCTAGTGGTGCCTTTTGTTTCAGTCCAGCACATTACTGATATTCTAACTCAGGGTGATCTGTGTTGCTCACACACTGGGGCCCTCTCTTGTAAACATGCTGAAATAGGGGGGTTGGACATGCTAGCCTAAGTTGTATTTGCAAAAATGTGTAGTGGAGATGAAGGTTGATCCCAAGTAGACCCTACTTGACCTCTAGATCCCAGCTTGAGGCCAATTAAATGAAAATACAAATACAAAAAAATTGAGCCATAAGGTATTAATAGGATTCCTGGGAATCTCATTACATTATTTTCACAGAATTCTTTAAAGTTTTTTAATCTTTTTTATGAACAACAACAACAAAAAAAGGGTCTTTGTTCCTTTGAGCCATTAACTCTATTAGATTTTAGGTTTATTTGGTTTTTTAAATCCCTCGCGATAGCCCTAATATTCTGACCACTGGCTGGTAGAAAAAATAGAAAAAAGACTTCTTAGAAAGTGCAGTATGTTTTCCTACAGCCTGAATGCAACTGTTTGCCACAAGTCTAGTGAAAGTCTATGCTTTGCTCTTATTTGTCTTCTGCTGTTGTCAGTGAAAGGACTCAAAGGAGAAAATGATTCTGGGAGCAGTGAACAGTTAAGAGATTCTGTATCCACTAGGTGGGAGCAAATCACTATCTGTGACTTTATAAACAGATTTAAAATTATTTATTCACTGTGGGCTAATTTTTAACTGGTGATACAAATATTTCCAAAGCTAAAATAAGGGCCCTCTACCAATGCTCTTGAATCACATTAGTTAATACTCACTCTATTTTTTCACTTTTAGATGCTAAATACACACCCCATCTTACTTGCCCCACTGAAGGAAGGATTTGTGTGGTCATGTCTAAGTACTGCAGCTGCTTAACAGGGTTCTGAGATGCCAGATTCATTCCCTAAAGAAAGAGGATATAGTACACCTTGCAGCAGCTTTAAATAAAATGAAGTAATGGCCAAGGAAATGTACTGATCCATCTGGCCTTGCTGCAGCAAACACAGCACAACCTGGTCTTAATAAAAATGCTGCTAACTACAAGGGCCTAGGCAGCTGCATCCATCCAAGTCCCTCATACCTTTGACAAAACCACAGTGTACCTTGTGGGTTCTGCTCCTTAGACACACTATGCCAGCCTCTTTGAGTGCAAACCTCTCTGTTCTGCTCAGGAATTTGGGCCGTAGCTTTTACCAAGCACTGGCATTTTCTGCCTCTGCACTAAGTAGCTGACAGTATTCTTTCAGACCAAATAGTCTGTCTTTTTCACCACACTCTTCTAATGTGGTTTCTACCGCGCTCTATGTTTAGGGAGAATATAGCTAAAATATGGATATTATTCTGTAATATTTATGTAGGTAAACCTTTTATGCATGGAAAGTGTGGTAGTAGTTTATTTTTAAGTTTGCATAGCTTTGATTACTATTTTGATTTTCAGGGCATTAGACATAGCAAAATATTTGTCTACAGCAGATGTTTTTGGCAAATGATTTATTGCATAAATGCAAAATTGCTGAGAATTCAATTCAAATGGAACTGTGATGAACATTAGCCTCAGTTGGTGTGATTCTTTTTGTGGTATAAGGCACATTAACCTTCATCTTCCATTTCATTAGAAAACATCTGTCTGCGTACAGAAGAGCCACCACTTCTCTTCTATCATATGCCTCAGCGGAGATTACAAAAACTGATTTTGTGGTAATTGCATAAATTGATGGACAGGTCCTTGGATAGTCTTTTTATGAGCTATCTCTTCTTTGCAACACATGATTCAGAATGCAAAAATATCCACCTGTTGTTTAAAATGTTAGTGCCTAAATATCAGATTCCAGCTCAAACCAAGATTTCTCGGTGGGATGCTCTCACCCAGCATCCCACTGGATGTACAATTACATTGATCCTTTTTGTAAGAACTGTGTCACTTCTAAAATGTGATGTGAAATTTTTGAATGAATTTAGATTACTAGCTTCACCTTCTAAAGATTCGCTAGGGAACCGATACACTTTCTTGTGTCTTCTACTCTTAGTTACCGTGAAGCAAGTAACAAATTGTGAGAAGGAGAATTTTTACCGTGAACATCAGCAGAAGGATACAAGCACTTCCATACTGAATAGGAAATTGTTGACTAGGTTGTGCAGAATTAACCTAAAAAATAAAAAAAAGGGATTATGTGAGTATATAGCTCCAAGATTGTACTTATGGAACCTACTGGAAGTAGATAAGTACAAAACCAAATCTTTGCACTATCATTTGTGTCACAAAATCAAAACTATTGCAAGTCAATACCAGAAAAATTAGCCATTAGAAAATAGGATGAAATAAGATGCACTGCCACTATGGAATGGCAAAAATAATTATTTGGTACTTTCTTTTTTTGGGTTTGTTTGTTACTTTAGGTCATAATATTTGCTTTGACTTATATATAGATATAAATCACAGTGTGTTAATAAGATGACTGTCATAATTTTCCAGATCAGATGATCTCATTTACATGGAAGCATAATTATTACTCTATATATGATGCAAAGATTTGTGTTTCAATATTAGCTTTTCTAGTTTAGATGAATTATGAATGTAGCCCTTGAATTTCCCATGCTAACTCCTGCTGAAAATAGTCTTATAGTGCCTTTGTGGACTACATATATTCTCAGGCAAAGCTACAGGTTTAACTCAGGTTTGTCAAGAACCAATAAACATCTATCCAAGGAATCACATGAGGATTAGGAGCAAGGAAAAAATTTATATTATGTGCTGAAGTCATATAATTTGCTATTTATAAACAGCGTCCCACAAGCCCACTGATGCAAGTGTGTAATTTTACTGAATTCAGTGCAATTAAACTGATCTACACTGATTGAGGGGTTGGACTACAGTTAATATTTTAAAAAAGGAAAACTTGGTTGCCTAACACACTGTTGACATGTGGTAAGACAACATCTATACTAGTGAGAAAATATCACAGTACAGAAGGCTAATTTAATTTCAGAGCTTAATAAGTGGCATTATGTGCCATCTGTTGTTCATTGAAATGTTGACTGAATAATTGCTAACTATGAATGGAAGACACATATGGAACAGATATTCTCAATGGTCAGAGTTAGCTTTTGGCCATTCACATTATGGTTTTGCATATTTTATTTTAAGTAAAATCCATCAGTACCATTTCAAATAAACTGTGATATCTTAGGAAAAATCTGTTAATGGAAATGTCCTGCTAGTCTCTCCCTAAAGTATTTGAATAGTTACTGGATGCACCGAGCTATTTATTTGTCCTCATTGCTGGTTTTCTGTCCTGGGAAGTGTTACATGTTCGTATTTTCTTCATCTGATTCTGGACTGCTGCTAAAGCCTTTGCACCTGATTCAGATGGTACAGTTAGTACAACAGATTGCAAGATTAAAAACATAAATGCTCAATATTGCCACCAACTCTCAAGTGCTAGAAACTCTCAATGTTTGTCCCAGTTCAAGTGACACTAATACTTAGAGAACTTTGCCTTTGAGTTCGCATGATGGATTATGCTGAAGAAGTCTGGGTATGGATGTACTCTTAGCTCAGTATAAAAGCCTTATATTTCTTCTGACTCAGTGTGTTTTAAGGCCTTCCTCTCTATCTTTTTTGACCAGTGTGACTGCGTTTCTATCTGTGCAAAACAAGTATCCAGCAAATGCTCAAAAAAAGACTGATGTTTCTGAGATCTCAAGTACAACTTTGACTTCTTTAAGAAGTCTTCTTTTGCTGACTGAAAGGAATGCCTCACATGATCTGAATGGATCTTACATCTGACCTATCTGTTAGAAGCTTTCAGTCAGTTCTCCATTTATGTTTGGGTCACTGAAAAACTAAGAAATGTTTCTAACACTTTATTTTAAGAGATGATGCAAGAGGCATCTTTGACGGTTCATGGAATTGTAGAATATGCCAAGTTGGAAGGGACCCACAAGGATCATTGAATCCAACTCCACCCAAAATGACTGCTTGGGATTTCTTTAAAGGAAGATTTAATTGTTTTTAATTTTATTGATAGATAATATCCTCAGGCTAGATTTGGGGCAGGTAGAATGACTGGTACTGGAGAGGTAGTCCTGTGAATTGCTGTCTGTAGTCCTCCATAAACGTGACTTTCCTCTGTTTGCTACTGGTCTGCACAGAAGCACAGACGCCAACATTTTCAAAGTAACTGATGATTTTTTAAAATTATTATTATTTTATTTTTTTTGTTCACAGAGCTGCCTCTTTAAAGGGGCTGGTTTATTTTCTGGGGCTTCATGAGTTCTTTCATGGATGAAACATCTGAGACTAGCCCATCATTTTGGAAACAGGCATTATTTTTATCAGTTCCCATCTAAATGCTGTATGAGTATTTCAGTGCTCTTCATTAGGTTTACAATCAGCATTGCATTTATTTTGCAGATGAGCCCTGTATGGGAGACAAGTCTATCTTCTGTCAAATGGAAGTGCTTGCACGTTACTGTTCCATCCCTGGCTACAACAAGCTGTGCTGTGAGTCCTGCAGCAAGCGCAGTAGCACTCTCCCACCACCATTCCTTACCGAAGCTGCTGAAACTGAGGAGGAAGTGATGTTTGATCAAAGTGATTTGCCTAGAGCTTTGGTGATGCCAACGCCTTTAGTCCCCCGTTATGCAGAATTCCTGCCAGGGAGAAGGGGCCTGGGGAGGCTTCACTTCACAGAAGAGGATACGGATACACATGTCTCCCCATCAAACACAAAGCCCAAGGGTGCTGAGTTTCCACAATGGAGAGTTCCTCTGGCAAGCAAGACTTCCAAGCTATTTGCTTTGCTCCACCAGCCACCTGCCAACAGTAGCAGTCTTGGTCCTCCAAATGACCTTGCTTTGGTTGCAGCTGTTCCTGTGGTGTCAGCTAATAACACTGCAGTGGGTGCTCCTTCTCCATCAAGAACCTCACAGAAGAGTGAGAAGCAAATTGACAAGAGATGGCCTTCGAGGTCCTCCACTGTGGAAAGATGAATGTGA
Organism: Pavo muticus; assembly: GCA_016647715.1. Lineage (NCBI taxonomy): Eukaryota > Metazoa > Chordata > Aves > Galliformes > Phasianidae > Pavo > Pavo muticus. The sequence goes on from JACDJE010000356.1 coordinate 127,529, forward strand.
ATGCCACATGGAGAATAGTTGCAGAAAGAAGCTTTGATTTGCTTTGTGTTTCATTTCTTCACTTCGGGACACTATGGTGCATGCTGCTTTCCACGAGCAGGACACTGCAGATCATCAACTAATTCTCCTTGTAAATACAAAGAACAAGAAGTGCTGGTTCACTTTCTAGTTGCTCCCGTCCTCCTTCCATACTGTGTCATCTGCTTAGCTTGAATGCGTTGGAGGAGAGCACCAAAGAATATTCCTAACAGTGCACAAAAGTTGCCGAGGGCATCGGTCAAGCTCTAGTACAGGGAAAGTGGCCATGTCCTCAGTAGTCACCTCACTATTTTTGTTTTTAAACCCTCACATGTAGAAAACACCCCACTACAAGAAGTACCAAACGTTTACATGATACAAAATACTTTTGCAGTGGAACAACTGAATTAATAAGACTTGTTTTGCTAATTTATCTATATAAATGGATATTGTATGAGCAAATTTGCAGCTGTTGTGTAAATACTGTATATTGCAGAAAATCAGTATTATTTTTAAGAGTTTTGTGCTGTCAGACAACTGTTTACCTATGTTACATTCTGGACAATTGCTAGGTGCCTGCCATTGAGTACTGCCTTATTTACATTCCACAAGTTGATTTTTTAAGCAGCATTGTCATAAAAGGATAAGTTCCATTTTCATATGAATTACATCTACTGACACTAGGAAAGAGTTTGTTGTTTGATTGTTTTTTAATATCAACAATATGATGCTTTCTTTTCAAACAGAGGGGGAAAAAAAGAAGTGTAATTCTAAAAGTATGAGTCTGCTTATTGCCACCTGCCCATTAAAAGTTGGTTTAGACATTTTAGCGTAATTCCAGTCACAGGTTGGAAAAATGCTTATACGTGCCTGTGAAATGAACACTGACACCTGCAGCCTACACTGAGCAGGCACTGCTTTGGTTAGGAGTTGCAGTGCTGTCCCTTAAGTCTCCTCTTGCCTAAGAGGAGACCAGTGTAGGAAACCGTGTATATACTGTAAGTACTGTAATATTCACAAGTCAAAAATGAGTTGTGTTTTCCAGACGATCCAGTTCTTTTTTATGAAGCTAAAAAAGCATCATAGTGGTAGCACTAAGAAGAAATAGCTGTGGCAAGACTTAAAAGAGATTTTTTTCCTATTGGAAGCATTGGTTTAAAGGTGAGAGAGATATTTATTTTTCAGCACGGTTCACCTCAAAATCTCCACAAGCACAATGCATCTGACTGCAATAACGTACTAGTAATTTATGTCAATAACCATCTTGTTCACAGTCCACCCAATCACACTCTCTCCTGTGTGTTGCTGTAAAGTACTTGTATATAGGATTGAGAACTAAAGATATTTATTAAAAGTTGAATTCTTGATAGTATTTTATGTATTAAATATTTACACTAAGGGCAGTTGACTATCCTTTTTGCAAAGATAAAATAGATGTAACTAGATACTTGTACATGCTATGTCATATGGATAGAACAGAAATTTAAGCTAACTAAACTACTGTAGAGAAATTGTTGATCTTATTCTTAAAAATAAAAAAAAAAGTCTTTGACAATTTTTTTTATTACAAGCATCTTTAATTTCTAAGTAGGATATTAAATATTCATGTGCAATTTTTGCTTCCCCATAAGAAGTCCTCATGATTGCCCTATTTGAAAGAACAGCGGATGTGTGCCTCTAACATGCTATAAAACAGTAGGATTCCAAATTAGGGCTCCAAAGGTTAAATTCTGGAAAGAAACTTCTGAAGTGATTATGCATAATCACTGGATGACTAGGATAAGGTAAGGATGAAAACTGTTGTCAGAAGACTTTTATTGTAAATGAAATTTAAGATGAATCCTGTTAAGGGAGTATGGGGTCACTGCGCATCTTACATTGTGATGTGCGTAATCTAACCCACTGTAGTACTGACTCACCACCTCTGAAGAATTGCTGCTACCTTTCTGCAAGGCTTTTGAAGGTCAAAGAAATTAGTATTAAATGTATTGTACAGACAATCCCTGAGCCTCAAACAGACAAAGAGGGTGTGTTTTGTTACTTGGAAATTTCCAAAAAGTCAAATTCTCTGTCTTTTTCTTCTGCATATATACAATGTGGGTGTAGATAATCATTGTACCTTTTTGCTTTCTTTTCTACCAAGCTACTTTCTCTTTCATTAAAGTGTACACTACTGATCCTGTTTGTTGTATTGGGGAGCATGTAGCAATAAAATCTTTAAGATAATAAGGCTTTTTTTTCCGATTTGATCCATGATTTTGTTATTTTATCCTTTACAAAATGAAGGAATACGTACATCTCCAAACTTCACTCTCTTGAAAAAAGCTCTTTTCCCTTTGTATTTTGTATCTTGAAAACCCATTACAAAATTTTTGTAATTTAGAATTAACAAAACTGAATATGCAGAACAAAATTTTCTTTACACAGTGTTTTTGTATACCATGTACTTCACAGAGTTAACATCAGTGCAGGTGGCTCAAGAGACTTCAGCCCTCTGCGGAGGCTTATGCTTCTTTCCGAGGAAGAACAATTGCCTTCACCATGTCTTTCTCTGGAAAACAGGTTTAAAACACTTCCAGGTTCCTGTGGCTTGTGGAAGAGGTACTAATAAAAATCACTGACAATAGGATATAAAAGCTGTTTAAAACTGAAGAGTGCTTTCTAAGTCAAAGTAAATCCATTTTGAAAGTTCCTGAGTGGTCTGCTTAATCCCCTACACCACTCAGAGTAGATTAAACTCATTCAGATGTTTCCAGAGCCCTGATGCACTTAGGAAATGGAATGAATCATTAGTGAAGAGGGGCTAAAATCAGTGTAATTAAAACTCTCTTGTCAGATACACATACACAACTCGCCCAGACTTCTGCAGTCATATGCACATGTAACACTTTCTCAGATTTGAAATATTTGAAACAGCATATTTACAGAAGCCTCAGCCTTTGCTTTTAAGATGTTGCATGCTACAAAAAGAACTTGTACAGCCATGTCTGTCTTCCAAGCGCTTCCTGTGACCTTCCAACACTTGGCAAGTTCCTCCTGAACAAAAGTCTAACATCGTTGGAAGTCTGTAACAAAAATTCTTCTCCGGGACATGCATGCATAGATAGAATAGAGAGGCACTACGACATTTTTCTCAGTCTGAAGGTGGATAGCAAGGACCAAGCAGAGTTGAGTATATGACATTGTGAAGGAAGATATGTCAGCCTTTTCCTAGAAACAGGTGTTCGTAGTGGGTGTGAAACTGAATATAGCATTGACAAAGCTGGAATACAGAAGGAAAAAAGGTGAAAGATAAAAGATTTGCTGATGGATGATTTCTCCTTTGAATCAATTCTAGGAACTCTGGAGTGCTCCTGTCACAGAGTACCATATCTGAACTCCACCTTGAAAGGATTACAGCAAATCTGTGCTCCAGGGCAAGCTGACCTGCTGAAATCATGCATAAGAGAACAATACTGGGAACTAAGTAGTTGGTTCCAAAGAGTTTAGAGAGGACTTCTGCAGAGTGCTGTTGGTCAGGGCATCGTAGGATACCACCTCTGCTACTTCCACATGCTCCTCTCTCCGTCCCTCCAAGATGCAACATGACTTGTGCTCTGCCACAAAACAAACATGCCATACATTGATTTCCATTTAACACACAAAGACTTCAGGAGAAGAGAGCTGTCATGGACAAGTACGTGTGCACTTTTCAGAAAGGAGGAAATAAAAATGGACTTTAAGTTCAACTTTTTCAAATTCTTTTTTATTACGTAGTCTTAACTAGTGGAAGAAAATGGAAGTACCGAGGCATGGCATGACTCATTTTAATCAAATAAAGCTTCAAATGGAGGCTGTGATTCCCATCTCCCAGGCTGCTGGATTACACTGCTGCTGCAGACTGATTTAATCTGTCATTCTAAGGTGTTTATTATCCTCTGCTAGTATATGAAGCATCAATACCTTTGCATAACATAGTTCTCTGGAAGCAGAGATTATAGCATCCTGATAGACAGTTAGATCTCACCTGCTGATGTGATAGTGTATATACTTGGTTTTTTATGCATGGAAGAATGGTGCATACAGGTGAAAGTAATTAGAAAATCAGCATGTAATTAGAGCAGTCTGTGATACTGGGAGGAGGTTCCCTTTGTAACTCAACAATAAAATACAATCACTCTCCATTATGTGCATATTTCCTCACAAATATTTAGTTGCCATACAAATACTGAGATATTGCTTGTAGACTACTTGCTATTTCTAAATACATAATTTACTTTTATAAAACACTTTAAAGCACCTGAACTAAAAATATTAGTAGTGGTGTGAAGTTACCGAGTAAGGGATCTGTTTCTTTCTCTGGATAAATGGTTTAAAGAAGAACTGCTATTATCCTTGCTGAGTGTAGGCATGAAATGGTCTTTCTTGGGACCTTATTGTACTAAGTCCACCTGAAAGAGTTGTCAGTGCTTGTGAACATTCACTACAAGTCAGCAGCACAGCCCATGCCTGCCACGACTTTACAACTAACAATGCAAATAATCCACCTGTGAAGACAACATGCTTTCTGGATGTTCATCTGGGGGGAAAAAAAAACAAAGGCGAAATAAGAATATTTAGCATTTTGGAAGAATGCCCGTGAGAGATAAGCCCTCCATCTGTGCTAGTTTTGAAGTTCACCAGGGCTGCTGAGAAAACCTTGCAGAAGAAGCAGAGTGTTTTCAGTGGAAAATCTAGGGAGCTGAATGAACCGTTTCACCCTGCCGTGTATTTGCAGCCAGAGTCCCCTCATCCCTCCAGCTGTGATTCTTTTGTATTTGATTTTAAATTGACTTTTATAAGGATTTTCTGAGAAAGATGGGATTACAGATGGTGACTGCATCGGTCGGAAATTTGGTGTGATTAAGTCAATTCCAATTAAAATTGCAGCAGCATCAGATGAGAGAGACCCAAGTTCTCTCACGCAGAGACTTATCTAAAATCCCACAGGAACAATCTTGGAGTAGTATTTACTACTGTGCCTTGAACTAGGACCACATGCTGACTTAAAAAATCTAGTTTCAACTGAAAAAGGTTCAACAGAGTATCTGAAAAGCCAATGGAGTTAAATTTTAAGCAGCATTTTTCACAGCTGGTGCAGCAAGCTCCTGTGTTTGAAGCATGAACCCTTCCACCTCAGTCATTCATGCCCTTTATCTAAATGCCCAGATCCTTACAGGAGATGGTTTCTCCAAACGCTATTCTAGCTACAGGAGAGCCTTTGAACAAAGACAGGCCAACTCCCCCTGGGTATGAACAGCAAATACAGGGTAAGCAAGGGCAGAGAATGAACGTTCCTACACACAAACCCCTCACAATGCTACCTCCAGCAGCCATGCCTTTCCTCCAAAACCCGTCCCCCGCAGCTGTTACCAACGGCCCATCAGGCACACGAGGCACACCGGCTGGCTCTACCTGCACGTGGCTGTTCCTAACGGCCTCAGGTCATAAAAGCCTGAGCTAGCTCCTCAGCAGCTTTAGGAGAGCTGTAGTGTGTTTGGAGCTCTTTGTATGTAAGCAGCAGCAGCAGACAGAGCCCGGTAGCTGACGTTAGTGTGAGGGGAGGGGGTTCTGAGCTTTGGCCCCATCCTGAGGGTTCAGAAGGACTTTGTGCTGCTCCCTGCACCTGGTCTGGGAGCTCAGGAACGGACCAAATTGTACCTTTCTAAGTAAGTCTTGAAAATGGAGGCTGAATCCTGCTTTCTTAGAGCTTGAAAGCAGGCTTGCTGTGCTGCTCTGCAGGCTTGAGAACTGGGCTTAAGTGCTGTGCTCTTAGATCTAGTCTTACTTGGCTGGTTTAGGGCTTAAGAAATAGAGGCTTTGAAAAGGCTCCTTTAACAGCTCACAACACCGATTAAGTAATGTGTTTTGGGGGCTCAGAACCCAGCTTGTTTGGCAGATGTTGGGGCTCAAACTTCAGGCTGAGTTGTGCATTTTTCAGTCTTTATGCTGGGCTCATTGGGTATTGAAAATGAAGGTTGAGTGCTGTGTTTTTAGGACTTAGAAGGTTCATTTGCCCAGTTTTGGGGCCTGACTCAAAACGTGAGCAAGGGCGAGGTGGAAAGAAGAGCAAAGCCGCGCGTTAACGGCTTCAGGGCGCTGTTAAAGTGGGTGGGGTGAGAAGGTTGAAACCTCAAAATGGCTCCAGTACTGGCGCATAACGCACCCGTTATCCCGGCAGCCCCTCGGCGCAGCCGCCTGCTCTGCGGTCCGGGCGGATTCGCAGCGCCACCTGGCGGCCGCTTCGGGAACTACAGCGACGCCGGTGCCTCGTGGCCTTCTGGAAGCTTCGGAGGTAACCGCGAGCCTGTCGCTAGAGTTGGGCATGAGGGCGGGTTTAACATGCGCTGGCCAATCAGCGCTTCCGCCGTCCAACGACACAGCCAGTACCGAGTTAGAGCAGGAGTTAGAAAAGGTCTGCGTGGTAGGGACTTGGTTTGGTCTGTTTTGGCAAAACGCGCTAGGTGTTTTTATTTGTTACAAAACTGAGAATGTGCTTAGGTGTTTCTTGTAGCCTTGCCTCAAGGTCAGTTCCATAACCGAAACTCAGATTTTTCTCCAGGTATCTATGAGCTGTGTTCAGTCACTGCTGGGTGACTTCTTGGGTAGGCGTGGTAAAACTGCTGTGTGTGGTCTCCCGTTAAGAGGGCTGCGTTGAAGTCAGTTCCTCTTTGCTGGGGGTCAGTATCATTATTGAAAAGGTGCAAGCATGCCAAATCTTCCGCTGTTGTGTGGTTTACTGTAGGGCTTCTGCTTACAGTGAAGGGGCGGGGGCTTCCTGATAGGTGGAGGGAGGCAGAGAGTTGCCTTTGCTATGTTAATGACTTGTTTTGTCGCCTGTTGTATGACTGTAATGACTTACAAACTTATTGTTTCCTCTTAATGAGGGCGTTAAGACCAGTAGTTCTCTGTACTTAATAGTGCAGGAGGGAAGCTTTGTTGGTGACTTTGAACTTGGTTTAAATAGCAGTTGTCTCCACCGTTTTCTGTTAAATAGAGAGGGGAGTTGAATTGCCTGTTGCTGGCTATGAGGTGCCCATAGGTTTTAATAATGAGTTACAGTGAAGCGGACTTCCTTTTGTGGAAAAGGGTTTTTATTAGTTGGATTCCTAGGTTAGCTTCCTCACTGGGGTTCATTAACCCTGGCTGGGCTTACTCGTTCAGCAGTGCTGCCAGCGTGACCTGTTCAGTTTGCTTCCTGCTGGCAAGGTTTAACTGGAAAATGCCGTGCCTCATAGGTGTATCCGGAGAAATGCAGAGTAGGAATTTACTCTGTTTTGTTACTGACTTACTGCAGAGCTGTGCCACGAATGCTGTGCAGTATGGGTGACCAGATTTTCAGGAGAGCTGGTGACTCCTGTGGATTCAGTATAGGTGGGTATGACGTACGTAATATTATTTTTCTAATGGTAAGGAGGGACTAATCTTCCAGGGTTAAGTAGCCTCTTATAACAAAACTATCCCGAACGGATATCTTCTCTTCATGAGAAAGTGTTCAAGTCGGTCCTGCGTTAGGAAAGGGGATGTTTGATCGTAAGTGCTTGGAAGAGTGGTTAAGTAGCTCTACTTCCTTTAAAGGAGTTATTGTTCAGCATGCGTTTATGGGGTTTTGGACTCCCTTTAGAACTGGATATTAAGAAGTGTAATAATATAGATAAATAGTCTGATCATAGCAGTTAGTGCTGTTGAAGTCTTTCTGTTAAAGCATCTGTCCTTGGTAGAACTGTACCTGCAGGCAGTAGCAATCCACTTAGTTTGCTTCTCATAACAGCGTTCAGAGGAACAACGTTACTTCTAATACACAACCCTCGTAATCATCAAAGGCAGAGTAGCCATAAGTGAGAGGTTGTTCATGATGACAGTGAAGGGAATGAGTGTTTATAGGGAATAGATTCGGAGGAGTCCTGGTGCTCCTGACACATTGCTGTTCTGTCACCACTTGACCTCATCCTGCTTTACAAGAATGTTTTTGGACGACTTGAAAGACAGACTACCAGACAGATACCTGCAGTGTCAGCTTCCTATGCCAGTGGCTGTTTTGCTGTAGTGTGAAGTTTTTCAGACTGCTCAGGTAAGTTTCATCTGAAATAGAAATGTATTTAGTGTTTCTACAGAAAACTTGTTTGGGAGTACCTCTGACAGGAGATGTAATCAACTTGCCACCTTGTCTGGTAGCTTAATAGGTTTTTTGTTTTATTTGAAGTATTCGGGTGACAATGAGGTACTTTTTATGCTCTACTTAAAAAGCACTTAGGAAGAAAAATGGTGCCATGTTATCTCCTTCCAATCTCCTTTCTCACTTATGTTCTAGCAGTAAGGCTAACATCAGTCTAATAACTGTATAGCAGCTTTTCCTGCTTTTCTGCGTGCATCTCAGGTACTGTCTAGATGTCTCATTAAATGATTTAAGTGACATGAATTACAGAGCAAGTGGAAAAGTTTTGTTAGTCATCAAGTGTTTCCCAGGTAAGGTCAAACAGTCTCTCTCTTCTGGAATTAGCCAAAAATGGTAGCCATTCTAGAAGAAAAGGAAGTATTGAAGGAGGTGAGACAAAAGGCTAACTGAAGACACTCTCCTAGTAGTTTAGAGAACTTGTGCTTGAGCTATCTTCAACTTCATTGTGCTTAGTATCTTGTTGACTCTTTTATGTGCTTGGAGACACTTCAGACACTTCAGTGTCATTTAGTTAATTCAGTGAGTTGTATGAGCTAGAGGCCTTTTTGCTGCCCTGAAACTAGTTGTTAAATCCTTTTATCGCAGTGCTTGCAGCACAATTATAGAACAAAGCATTAGCCCTAGCAAGGATGCAGCTGCCCATGGGGGCTGTGTCAGCTGAGAGCACTGCCTACAGCTGATTTCCCTCCCCCTCTTCTCAGCTGGGTAGAGGAATCCTGCCTTGCCCTGGCATGTAGTGTTCTCTATGGCAGTTACTGCGGTGTAGGGCATTTAGGAAGCCAGCGTTGCTTGGGGTTGTGCTGTTTGATATGCAGACAAAATCCAAGCCTGTTTTCCCCTTTGGTTTCTTACAATACTGCTCAGTTGCCCTTAGCAGTTTGACCAGCAGATGTCTGCATTGAGTATAAAAAAAATTAATGTAGCCGCAGGAAAATTGTCTGGAAAAGGGAGGAGAGCTAAGTGGTAGAGAGGAGGGATGCAGTCTGTTAGGAAGGGTTTTTCCCAGGCTTTGGTCACCCTTAGCAGAGGCAAGTGCATGACACAGGGAAAGGTGGTGCCCTGCACTGCAGGTTGCATAGTTAGGCTCTCTGGCCTTGACTGAGAGCCCTCACAATGTTGCGAATGTCCCACGGAGGTCTTGATGACCCTCTCTGTGGCCTGAAGTAGGAGCTAGTGGCTGTGAGCTGTCTTTCTAGTCAAAAGTATGCTGTGAAAGTGCTGCTGTGGGGCTGTTCATCTGTTTGCTGTGTAGTGTAAACGCAAGCCTGTGAATAGGAGCTTTGTATTTACAGGTTACTCCATCACCTGTTTAGATAATGGGTAGGAGCTTGATATTTAGTGTAGGACTGGGATGTCATGATGTCACATAGCGCTGTCAGTTTCAGTGAGTAGAAAAAATTTCTTTGTCTCATGCAGCTTGGCAGCTGTTTTTCTATGTAATCCATTTCAAGCACAGAAGGAAGAATGTACTGTAAGGCAGCAGCACAGGATTGAGACATCTCATCAGTACAGGCAGGTATTTAGTCTTGGTAGAACAGTTCCTTCTGGTTTTCCACTGGAAGATGGACCAAGTTCAGCTTCTTGTTAAAGCTATGGATAAGGCTTTTACAGGTTTTTAATGCAGTCTTATTGCATTGGGTACCTGATACAAGGTAGAGGCTGGAGTCCTGTACTGGGGATTTGGGGCTGCTAATTCCTGAGCTGCCTTTCATTGTTTTGAAACTCAGGAAGAGGCCTTCCATCACTGCTTGGTATTCCCAGGTCCGCTGGTCAGGACCTTCCAGATCAACAAGCATGTAGTTCTATTACATTTTTCCCAGTTCTGTATTAAATTATTTCACAGTTAGCCTAGAATTTCTTAACTGGGGATATCAGACTATCAGATGAGCAACTTTGAGTTACTCGGGTAGTTTTAAACATCTTACATATTCATTTCAATGGTCTAGGGAGCTTCTGGTTTTAATGGAAGCATAGAGTAGTTCATTGAGAGCTAAAGTATGCTTCTGTTGTACAGGATTCTCCTTACCCTCAAACTGTGTTACTTGAGTTGCTATTAACTCATGATGTTCATGTTGCCCCCATGGGCACTGGGGGGTTTAAAGTGGCAGGCAGTGCTCAGCAGGGTGGTGGAAAGCTCATCAAAGACACATGTAGTGGTTCCTGCATTCTCATCTGTGCTGGGGTTGCTGATGGATGTTCTGTGGCCTGAGTGTCTTCTGTATGTCCTCTGCATCCTTAATATTGCTTCAGCTCCCCTCAAAAGGTCCTGTAAGGGCCTGGGGGTGCTGTTAAGTCTCACTGTTTCCCTGGCTCATGTTTGTGGTCAGACCTGCTTCCCCTTTGGAGCAAGTGCTTGGCCAGCACTGCAGAGCTTTGAGCTGTGTACCCACAAGTGAGAAGCCAGTGACTAGCAAGCACCTGAAGGAGAACTAATGTGTGTTTCTGTTTTACTGCATGTTTAAGGCATTGGCACTCCTTTTTTCTAATGCAACGGGTAACTCTGTCCGTGTAAACTGTGATGGATTAGGCCCAGATGGCAAGGTCAGAAGTGCAAGCATGTCTGAACTGTAGAACCAGGTGTAGCTGTTATGTAGGTGTTCAAGTCTTTGTCACATACCCAAGCAGTGTCAGCTGTGAGTTCTACTTGCTTGCATGTTGTAGTAATTATGTGTAAAAGTACTCACTTTGTTTGCACTACATGACAGAGCAACCTCTTTTGCTCACTTTTCCTTTGGTCCTGTGTGTACCTTAGGTTAGGTCCAGTGTGAAGGTCAGGGGTTTACAGGTTATTGACAGTCTATATCAAATAATTTTATCCTTTTCCATGTGTCTGAGATGTGTTCCCAAGAACTGAATGTGAAAGTGGTGCTGGAGTTTTACCTGGAAAGGCCTGTGTTTCTCAGTGTAGAGAGTAGCAGGTAATAAAACTCTTCACACTTTTATACATCAAAGGTCCAACATGTTTTGATGTGTCAACGTGTGAGTTTGCAATGTGTATTTAACCTTGACTTAATGTAACACTTCTTGTAGCTGCCTCAATCTCAAACAAAATAGTGCTGGTGCTGTGATGTGATTGCAGTGGTACCTGATGGTAGCTTCTGGGCTTCTGACAAAAGTACAGCAGCTGCATTTTAAAGCAAAATGTGAAGCAGCCTTTTCTTGAAGTCCCCTAATGAGAACTATTTTTGTATGCAGTGAAAATGCTATGGTGATGGAAATGCATGCTATTTTTTCAGTGTTTACTGAAGATAAAGCAAGCTATTTCTGTTTTTTAAGAACTTCTGGCTTTAAACCTGCTTAGAACAGAGGTGTTAATTGAGTCTCTAAGTATGTCTAAGATCAAGGAGCACCCTGTGGGGTTTTGTATTACCAAAGTAATTTTTAAAAGAATTAAAAAAAGCAGTGCCCAGCTTGAATTTCAGTTGATGTCCACGTAGCTACAGTTCTTTGTGGAGCTTCTAGTATAGTTTTTCGGATGTCTAGATTCATAATGCATTATTTTCCATCTGCTTACTGCTTCCCTATGTTGGACACTATGTTCAGTCTTGATGATGCTGAGTATGTTCAAAGGAGTATAGATTCTTTTGAAGGCTTCATGTAACTTCCAGTGTAACTGAGGTGGAACAGCAGGTGGTATGAACCTGTATGATGTCCTGTGGTTTTATATCAATAATATTTGTTCTATGTGATGCTCAGGTGGTAGGCACTGAAGGCAGCTCTGTTGAACTTGAGCGCTGCCTTAAAACTTACCCAATGTCAATTAATTTACAGGTAGCTTTCTTTTTGACCTTTCGTGAAGCAGATCATGCATATCTCAAACTGTGTCTGTGCTATGCTGTTGGAAGTCAAGCTGAAAAATATACCTCATGCAGGCATCTGTATTGCTCACCTATTTATTTATATGAGCAGATTGTACTGAGACTTAGTATTTTCAGTGACTACTCCAAGGTTTCATTTATGAGACTGGAACTGGACACCCAAAGCTCTTATTTCTTATAGATGAATGTCTTGTTCTTAAATGTCTGCAGATTGGCTAGAAGCCTGTGCTTATGCTGTCTGTAGACTTGAGACAATTTAGTTAAGATATTTTCCATACTAAAAGTAACACTTGCTGTTTTCACAGCACAAAGCTAAGATTTTCCTGGGTCTATACAGCCTTGAATGTGCAAAAAAAAAAGTCTTTGCAGTTGGCATATAGTGCTTTTTTTTTCCATATGCAGGCTTTTTATTCAAAGTGATAGTTATAATACTGGGCTCTTATGGTCGATGGGGCTTAATTATCTCTGTACTTGTACTGATGTAGGTATCAGGTAATTGCTCCCATGTCACACAGAAGTACTACCACTGACACTCTCATGTTGCTATGAATAAACATTTCTGATACAGGTTATTCCAGGAACTGTTCTTAGAAAAACTTCCTCTGATGGGTGGCTTCCTTTTTTGTCATCTCTTTCCTACTTCAGCTGTTTCAGGAACCTATAAATGTTGGACTGGTTTTGTTATAATTTGTTAGTAAATGTGCATGGGCATTTGGAACTAGCTCAGCATGGCTGTCACGTTTCTACAACTGGTAGTTCAGGTTACAGGTGATTATTCTTCTGGGCCACTATTCCTGTTGAATTTGCTGTGCATCTTCACAGCTTGATCCCTTGTCTTAATGGTTTCCTTTTCTTTGTACTGTAGATACCTGAACACAATAGAAACTCAAATTCAAGGCAGCTATTGTTGATAATTTGGAAGCTATTGAAACTGTGAAAAGCAGTTTATTCTTTCAAGTTTGTTGTGGAAGTTATGCCTTGTGCATCTGGTAATGTAATATGATGTAAAAGCAGGTAGAATGTACTGGAAGGGAGTGCTTCATCTGGAATGTAAATGATGTCATGAAGCTACGATTGACTATTGTGCAGCTAACCTGAACTTGAAGACTGCCGATTGAAAACTCAGTAGGCTTCATGATAAAGCAATTGCTGTAGTCTCAAATGTTGAGTTGAAATTGTCAAAATTGAATAAACTTGAATGCTGGTTAAGATGAACACCAGTTTCTGTCTCAAACTCTTACAGTTCTATCCATCTTGAAGGAAGAAAGTCCTTCCCGTTAGAGTAGCCTGCATGAAATCTTTGGTTATTCCATGTGAAGTTGCTTTGTGATGTGTACTTTATCAGACCTTCCAATTTCAAAACTGTTTGGAACTCCCAAAGCCTTGAAGCACTCTGAGGACAAGCTGAAACCACATTTAACGTGTGTCTTTCTGAATCTACTGTGGGATTCCAGTGCTTGTAAAAACGGTTGACTCATAGAGTCTCATTTCTTTTCTCAGAGTTTGAGTGTTTGCTGAAGGCAAAAATCTCCAGCTGATAATCCTCAGTATCTTTGGAAATGCTAACAGTAGATAAGTAAACTGCAGCAGGTTCACCTCCTGTAAGTGAAATGTAGTACAACTCCATGGTCAGGCCTATTAAGTCACTGTGCTTTCTGAGCAGTTGGAGGACATCAGGTTGAAAGGCAGTAAGGTGCCTGGCTCTTCAGGTGATTTTTGCCCTTGTCAAAGAGGGAAGATTAGTCTGCAAGGTGTGATATTGGTCAAGGGAAGTCAAAAGAAGCTCAGAGTACATAGAAGGGTGGGTGTGAAAGCAATTTCACAGGGGACAGTATTGGTTTTGCTCTACCTACTGTATGGAAATATAGCGAGCAGGCTCCAAGGTTCATGCACTCTCCACAGTGCCTTCTTACTGTGTATTGTAGGAGCCCAAAGAGAAAAAGAAGCTATTATTTTTTTGTGACGCATCTTTGACCACAATACAGAGCAGAAAACAGATATGGTCGTCTTGTTAGAGAGTCTGCAGATGCTTTGGTTGGCTGCTTATGTGGGTAACCTCACAGGCCTATTTCTTGACAGGCTTCTGAGCCCCTGCCAGTGGAAGTGTCCCTTCAGCTACAGCTTGGCATTTGTAAGAGGCTGTGAATAGACACTTGTAGCTACAGTATCTACAAAAGCTCTAGAAAATCGAAACTGTAGCAGCTGAAAACCGGGTGCTATTAGATATCCATACATGTTGAAAATCTTGTTTCACTCCTTGGTACAGCTTACCAAGCATTAGGAAGGCCCGATTTTTGAATTGCATTGGTTTATTCTGCATGCTTATGAAAGGCTTGTGCTTCTCAGTCATTGGAAGTAGAGCTTCCAGAATGGAATAGCTGAGTGTCTAATGAAGATTTCTTTTCTGATGTAGATTTAAATTATACTTCTGACTAAATCTAGTTAGAAAAACATTTGGCTTTGTGGATCTGGGTATCTTTGTCCTAATGGAAATCTATTCAGAAAAATTCATCTGCAGTCTGCGCTGCTCAACGCACTTGATATAGCAGAAATAATGCTATCTATAGAATGATGTACCAGGAAAACCTGCACACCGGATTGCCAGACCTGCAGTGAGCCAATTGAATGAATAACAGTTACTGCTTTCAGGTCATTGGCTGTGACTTCTGGAAGTGACTTTCCAGTTGTTTAAAAAAAAAAAAAAATTCCAGCTGGTGTCTCCCTCTAAGCATCTGCTTTAATACCTGATCAAAATTTTGAAGCCTGTAATTATGGCTACGTGGTCTTCCTCATAGTAGGTCAGTGGCTATTGCGCTGGCTTACAGCTGGTGCCAGTAAAGAGGAGGCATGTTCCTCAACCTTCTAGTATCTGGTGATGTCCAATAGTGCATGAACTGCTGACAGGAATGTTGTAGAGTTCAACTGTGGCCATATCCTTGAATTTGCCATTTGGTGTTGCCATATCACATTGAGGCTATAGATGAAAGACTGAAGGCATGAACCAAAGTGATCCAAGCATGGCTTCTTGTTTATTATGCTTGTATTCATTAGAAATGCTGAACTGGCAGGTAACAGGCTGCCTGTTTATATTTGGTATTTGCAGAACTGGTTGTCATGGCAGGAGCTATGTGCACATTAATATCAGTAAGTAATGAACATAAAGAGGTTGAAAGTAAGTAACAGATTTTTAAAAAGAATAAAATGAATTGACTTCTTCCTATGCCTGAAAACTGAAGTCCTTCTGCTTTAAAAAAAAATAAAAAAAAAAAAAAAAAAAAAAGTTGCATCCAGAGGTGGTAACTTATCTTTTAAGTTTTGAGGTGCTTACTCTGTACCATTGTTTAAGCAGCTATTGGATGAACAAGTGCCCCCTTTTTAAAGCTGTAAAGGTCACAGTTTTATTAGTCTACTGCAGAAGTCATGAGGAATAGTTTTCCAGTGTGACCTTGTAGCAAGTTAAGGTGTTTCTAAAAACTGGTATTCCTTCCTGTTTTGGCATTCAAATGTGGCTGCAGGGTTTATAACAGTTTGCAACAAGAGCATTTCCATTGCTCTGTGTGCTCCAGAGCCTTGGACTGGGCCTTCCGGAGCTGTGCTGCTTTGTTGAGTGATGTTTCAGATTGACCTGACAAAGTCATACACTACAGTGAATGTCATGCAACTTGATCTGTGCTTAGAAGTGGAGGATTAGCAGTGGAAGGTTTGCTTTGCTATCTGTTGTGTGACACAGGCAGCCCTCACTGAGAGGATCATTATCTTTTATCCTCTGGTTTGTTCTTGAATGCTGAAAGGGCCTTTGTTGCTTTAGGCACAGTCATACTTAATGGAAAAGAAAGGTCAATGAGTTTCTGGCTTCAGGAAGATGATTTAGTCATTTTCCATTGTGTGGTGCTCATGTTAATATACAGCTTTCCAAAAGTGTACCAAAATGGTCCAAGCTATGTGAAGTAAATTGGGTATGGTAGCTAGGGAAAACTATAAGCTTTCTTCCAGAAGGGGAATAGAAAGTGCAGGTGAGGGCTAGCACCAGAGAGCTCCTAGATTAGAACATGAACAAGCAGCGCTGGTTCCTGCTTGTTTGTACTAGCTGTGTTTGGAGGCAGAAAGGGTGGGCTCCAAAACCGGGCTTAGTGAGATCTTCTGCAAAGAGTTTGAGCTATGATAGTTTTGTGTGATTACTGTTCATTCCGCTTCTGTTGGGACCAGTGAATAGGTGTGTATGAAACTCAGGGCTGTGATCTCTCAAGTCCTAAGCATGCTTTCAGCATACTCTGACTTTGCACAGTATTGTATCTAATAATAAAATACTGTAACTTTAAACCAGTGCTAATAAATCATTCCTTTCTCTTCTGCTTTATAAATTTATTAAAGTAAGGGTTATATCCAGCATGCACGCAACTGAGCATGTCTCCTGTCCTCCACCTTCATGAAGTATCAATGGTTCTGGTGCTGCATGTGCAGAACATCAGTATTTATAATAGCTGTGTACCAAGAAATCCTTCTAGATTTAAACTTCATTTAGCCACTTGGAATAAATAAGAGGCTTTAAGCTTTGTTCGTGGCCGGTACTCAGGTTTTGTTTGTGCAATTATAACATAGTTGAAGATCTGCATTTGGAAGTGCACTTACTGAGGAAAGCAAGTAGACTTTGGCTTTAGAAGACAAATTTGCTGTTAATAAATGATTTCAAGAGCATCATGAAACTGCTCACTTTCAGTCTTTAAAACAGTTGTCCTTCCAGACTACAGGCATCCCTACAAGAATCTGTGGGGTGGCTGAGCAGTGTCTTTTGCTCTACTTAGAACTGATTACTAATTAAAATTATTCTATACAGTTCTATAAGTTCTTAAGTTCTTTTATTGTAGGTGATGGTTAGATCTGATATAGAGAACTTGTGGATGAATTTCTTTTTTAAGGCTTCTGAATACCTCTAAGGGATCTGATTATCTTTTTCTGTAAAGCTTTGTTTTACAGCTGGAAGCCAATCCAACTTAGCTTGTATTGTACTCTGCGCTTACCAGACCTTTAGAAGTTGATACCTTTCCTATCTGTCATTTGACAGACTTGAATAGCTTTTGCTGGTGTTACTGAAAGGCCTTTGGGAATAAATACATAGAAATTGGGCTCTTCTGCTTCACTTTGCGCTGGTGGGGCTGTTGCAGTGGACTTGGATTAGTGCGTTCTCTAGTTCAGCTGCAGTGTGGTAACCCTTCCTGTGTCATACCTGTAGAGAAACCACGTGAGCTCCTGTTTGGATTGTCAGCCCTAGGAAGCGTAAGGGGAAGAATACTGTTTTCTATATAGATATGAAGCAGAAAGGAAGTTATCCACTTGATTTCCAGAATGTGAAGCACTAAAGAGATCAAAGAGATGGTAGAAATTCCTAATTCCGTTTTGCTAGTGACTGAACTTTGCAGTCTGTTTAGGTGTGTTGAAGCTCCACAATGGCTTTATGGCTTTTTTGTGTCTGGTATTCTAACGATATTAAGTGTTACTCATGTGTTGCGGTTCAGTAGAAATCAAATCAGTTTTGGTGGTTCTTATGCAAGGACTTCAAGGAGTTGATAGCTAATATATGCAATGTAGATACTATTGGCCAATCAACCTGGGCCAGCTCTTGGTGTGTGTAGGGGTCTTATTCATAGGATTTGGATAGCTGGTATGAAAATGAATGAAATCCTAGGAGTTTACATTTAGTAAAGAGTACGTGCATCTACACAGTATTTAAGTGCAGAAAAGATGTTAAACTTTAATCTGTGTCTTTTCTTGGTAGCTTCACCCAGATAACAGGTCCTGATTTTGAATAACAGTGCTGTTCGGGTTTTTGCTTGCATCTAGACTATTTCTAGAAATATGCAGTGAATTGGTGGCTTATGTTGGAGTTACCTCTGCCAGATACAGGGTATATGATGATGTTTTAAAAGCCAAGTTTATTACAGATTGTCAGCTTTCCTGCTGTCATTGTTTAAGTTCTCATTAAGCAAACTTGGTAGAGAGGCATGGTAGCATTGCTTTTTGAGACAGCAAATAAAAACTAGAGGTGCGGGATGTCAAAATATCTGGTCAATTAAAGCTTATCTTCCTTGTGGAAGAACTAAATACCATCGGTAGAAAAGCTTTAGCATGATTGGTATCTGACAAAAGTCTTAATATTCATGATGCTAATAGAGCATAAATATCAGGGTGCTGTTCATCAGAAAATCTTTCACCAAAGCACACTGCAAGCAGGTATTAACAGAAGATGCTTGCAGCCAGCTTTCAGTCTGTCACACATTTTTATAATAGCACTTGGAAAGTGAGAGTTTCTGTTTTTGGAAAATATAATTGGAGCTTGCTCTACCTGTAAGCATGCTGAGCAGAGCAGTTGAAATTTGAGGATGCTCAATCCTAAGAGTTTGTTCAGCTTGCTTAGCTGCTCTAAAGATGATATTTGCCTCAGTAAAAGGTTTGGCCAATTAATACCCTAGAAAGAACAAAGTTCTACCTCAGGCTGCTCTGGGGAAACCAAGTAAAAATAGCTGTGCTACATCTAAGGAGGAGAGAGCAGTAAAGGTTAATTACAATTTCTAGCAGTGCTTGACCTGTTTGCTCCGAATCTATGACTTTTTCTTGCCAGAAGGCATGAAACATGCTGCTGAAGAGATTCTGAGCGTACCTGGGTGGCAGAAGAGTGTTGGTGGAGGGGGAAGTATGCTGTGCTGCTTTGTGCTGATCTGTCTGTATGGGAATAATTAATAGTTTGTAGGTGCAGAAAATCTCATGGGTTTGAGGAACCTCAAGCCTGTTCTAGGTGTGCTTATTTGTCTTGTATCTTGAATCAGAGTTCATCTTCACTGTTAGCCTGCAGTTCTTAGGTTTACCGCTTAGTTTAGCAACCAGTTTAAGTCTATAGGCTGATGTAGAGTTGTTCAATAGATCTTTCCCTTGTTCCACCCATCTGCACCCTCAGTGGGGCTGGAGCTGCTCTCTTAATGTTGCTGCATTATGATTCAGAAGTTACCAGAGCTGGTAGGGAGCTGGCTTACTCCTGCCTGTGTATGGATTCTTCACTGGGTGCTTTGACTGACCCTCCTTTTGAGGGCTTAATGGAATCTGCAGAATCTTAGCATTTCATGGTTCCTGTTTTTTGTTTTCAGCTGAACACACTTGAGTTGAAATGAACTTTGCTCCCCATTTGCATGGTTAGGATGTAACTCCTGATCTTCCATTAGTCTTCAGACTATTGTGCTTTCACATATTCTACACATGGTTAGCTGTGCAATGTGGTCGTTGTTCTCTTTCTGATGAGGGGATGGGTTAAAGAAGGAACATTCTCCTCAACTTAGAATGAAAGTAGCCATATCTGTGAGTTACATTTGAAACCCTGGCAAACATAATTTTTATCATATTAAATATGTAAAATCAGTGTTGAAATTACAAGTCTGTGAAATAAATCCTGTTTATTTTGTGAATATTTACACAACAGATTGGACCTAATTTATGCTAAACAATATCTTAGGATGACTTGTTTCCCCAGATGGCAGTGGGTTACCACAGGCACTAACCTTCCTTCACTGGAAAGTTGTTCTTGATGGATAACACAAACTCTGCGGAAAAGAATCTGAGTGATGGATAACAACAGTAAAACACGTTGAGGCAGAATCAAGTAAGCCAAGATTGGCACTGATTGTTCTACAGGTTTTGTATTTAGTTCAAACACTTTTTTAACATCTAGTGAATGGCCCGTGTGTCCTACCTGAGGGAAATGCCTCAACATATAAGTGAGTTTTTAGTTCACTCTACATCAAGTATATGGAGAAAGTTACATTTTTTAAGTTAGTGAAAGGTAAAGGGTGATTTAACGGTTTTTTGATTTGTGCTATGATTAGGGCAGCATGGCCATTTAATCTGTGTGAGGAAAGAAGCCATGCTGTGGTCACATTCAATGCTGAACAAAGATACAGGCTTTCAGAAAAGGTGTGGCTTACAAGATGCTCACTGATTCCCTTAGTATTGTGCAAAAACCTAAAACTTGAGCTCCACATTACAAGCACTATGGGAAAGCAAGTGTATGGAGATGGAAATGTTTTTCTTGCCAGCTGCTGCTTCTTCCTGGAGTACTTGTTTGTGCTGTTCTTTATTGGTATTATAACTAAGGCTTAATTCTGAAACAGCAAGGAGCATAAATAATCTTCAGGCTCATCTTCACTCAATTTGTTGAAGCTATTCACAGAATTGAATGCTTTTACAGGACTGTATTCACAGCTTATATTGTTCTTCCACTGCTGTTATTTAGCTGATTCTGGAGATGGTGGTATGTGCTTTCTTGTTTTTTTTTCCTCTTTAAAAGAATGGTGTGAAAGCTGCCCAGGTTCTCCAGTGGAAATCTCAGGCTCCTATTTTGTTAGGTATCATTTTAACTTCTGTGCTAGTTATGACAACAAGATAGTTGTTAGTGCCCAAATCAGAGCTTTGCAGGTGCCTTTCCTTAGCATGTTATGCTTGGTATTTGGGATAATAAATGACTACAAGAATGTTAGTGGATGAGTGTTTTTCCCAGATTGCTCCATGTTCATGTTTATTAAAAAAAACGAGATATACTTTGTCCCACTTGATTAGTTTGGAGGTGCTGTGAAACAGTGCAGTGCTAAATGTATCCAGGGCATGATCATTGTCCTTGTTTTCACCATCTTCTCCTTTGTTCATGGACCTTAGCACCATCATCTTCTGTGAGAAGAACTACTTCAGTATAATAGCTAATTTAATCACAATGTGGTGATTAAAGCTTTTATTCAATGTGAGCGAAGAGTTCCAACTGTAGAGAAGTCCTCGGGGAAAATAGATGCAAATAACTGGCCTGTTTTATAGGCATTTCATTTAGTTATCCTTCTGTTAGCAGGTGGGCTGGAATGGCACACAGTCCCTTGTTTAACCACATCAGTTTATATGATAACTTGGCCAGAATTTCTGGGAAGCTAATCATAAACATTGCTTCTCAAAATGGAAAGGTAGTTTCAATTTTGCATTGAAAATGCATTGAAAATTTTGCTGTCCGGAATTAGCATCTATCTATGGCTGTACAGCATTTACACTTGTCAGACATGTTTGACATAGTTAGCATGAACTAGTAAGGCATGACCTTATTTCTGTCTTCTGAAATGTCTTGAAACCTTTCTTTGTCATGCTTTGGAAGTATTTCTTTTCATGGTTTTCCTCCTTTAATCCCTGTAGTTAGATTTTGTCAGAGGTGCTTTCCTTGTACTTTTTGCTTAGCTCTGTGATCTTGCATGTTTCAGACAAAGGACCAAAACACAGAAGGCTGGGATGTTTGTAATCATCAACTGTATCCACTGTAAAGGTGTACAATCATCGCTCAGTTTCACTGAGAAAGATTTTGTTCCATTACTGCCAAATGACAGAGAAGTTCCCTGCCTGAGCTGTCTCTGCAGAAAAGGGAAAAGGCTTAGACTGGGCTTCCTGCTGCAGTCTGTGACCAGCCACAAAAATCAAACCCCAGTGGTTTGAGACACTTGCAAGCATCTAGAAGAAGGTAGCGCTGTGGGTTTTTTTTACTGGAGAGAGTACTTGTGCATGGCAAAGTAAATTTGTGATTAATAGAATGTAAATAGTTATATAGGAAACTATGTCAAATTCATTAGGTTAACAAGTTTATAGGTATTACTAATACAACTATATATAGGGAGAGATTTTTGTGTTTCAGGAATAGGGATCTACTTTGTTCCTGCTAGTTATAGTAACATTGTTACTTTAATGGAGCCGAGATTGTTTGTATGAGCTGGTCAACCTGAAAACGTTCGCTGGGATGTTACCACCACCCCAAGTGGCATTTCTCACCTCATCCTTTAACTTCTAACTTGCCTCACAGCTTTTGCTTTGAATTTCTCAGCCTTTTCACTTCCCTGCCTACAGGCTGAGTATTGGGGAAAAAAAGTCTAGAAATTGTTATAAAGCTAGTGATATGGTACATCGTGTTCCAGTCTATTGCCTGGAGCCTCATTTAGAGGCCTCAAAGCGGTTTTGAAGGAAACCTGGTGGAGACACTGCAGAGTAATGAAATCACCTGCACTGTTCTTTGCATTTCAATAGAAACTGATTGATTATGGGTGAAGGATTAGGTGATAACAGAATTTGGACAGCAGTGTTCCTAACTATATAATTCCTGTCTGGAGTGAAGTTTCACACTGAGTGGGAGAACTTTCAATGGCAAATGACTTTAGAACTTTTTAAATATTTCATGTGAGATAAATACTTAGGAGTTAAAGTTCGGTAACATTCACAGAGCTATCTCTCTCCAATGCATTAGGAAGCAGTCTTTGTTCGTAATATCAATAGTACTTGTTTTTGTAACAGCAGGAGTTTGCTTTTTCTTTGTGTATGCTCAATGTACCTATTTTGGCAGCATTCCATATCTCTGTACCTGTTTATAATGAGGCTTTACCTACTGGGGCAAAGTAGAAATTTTACCTGTTTGCTTTTCCAGCTCTTCAGTTCTGCAGAGCCCTTTTGAGGCTGAGATGGAGTCTGCTGTGCGCCAATTTCACATAGTGATTTTTTTCTGGTTTCTTGTTGGGTTTTGGTCAAATTCAGCAACGTAGGTCATGAGAGGGGTCATTGGAAGGGTCCTGCTGAAACTAATGGTAGCTTGACACTACCTCCCTCCCCAGTGATGATAGTTGCATTGTCTGATACCTTCTTAAATCAGGTCAGAAGTTCTTCTATACAACCAAGCACTGAGAGCCCTCTGTTTTCTTACTTTGTTAGACTTGAAACTTTCAGCCTCTCCCTGAAATGCCCCTCACTAGCAGATGTACCCCACAGGTTGCTACCCACTGTACTGTGAGTCTTCCAGCCAAACCTCTGTGAGAAGCAGACCCTGCTGGTTGAACCTTCAGATATCCCATGCTGCTGGCAAGGGGGGGTGTGTTGGTTTTGATGCAAGTACAAATATTGAGCAGCAGGGAAGGGTGAAGGCTGAGATTAGGGTTATGGTCTGATGGAGATGAGACTTGCAAGACATCCAGGAGTAGATAGCAGGCCTGTTCAGGCAGGCATAACTGCCTTCTGATTAGCTGTGGTAAGCTGTATGGGTTGCTAATTATGTGTGAAAGAGTCTGAAGGTTGGATTGAGAGTTGATGACAGCAGGAGCCCAGGTTTTTTGCTTATTTTCAGGTCTTACAGGGATGACTCAAGAACAGTTGATGGGGTCTAAGCTGGACTTGACGCAAGCACTGGTAATTGGAAAACAGTTGGAGTTAAAGTCTGGGGAGGATTTGGGGCTTACCTCAAGGAAGAGATGGGATAGAGTACCATTATTTGTTGGACCACCAAAGAGTTATTGGAAGAAAATGAGTGCTGGTGCTGGGTGAAGTGATTGACTAGTGCTAGTTTTAACACAGATCTATGGGTTAGTAAACTCAGGTTAGACTTGGCTTTAGCAGCTGTGTTCAGGGATGCTAGGTCTAGGGAACTGTATTCATCCCTGTGTTTCCATGACACCAGGAAAAAACAATCTGGGGACAGAACTGTGTCATATAGGATAAAGTTTTCCTTTAAAAACACAGATCTCTGGGCTGTTGAGGTTGCTGTGAGGTTTTTCAAGAGCAGTTGAAATAGTAGGGGAACTCTTAATACCAGGTGCTGACTGGAATGATTGCCTTATGTTAGTTTAGGCTGTGTCCATGAGAAATTGGGTTTGGGCTGCAGAGATAAGTGAAATTATTTCTGATTATTTTGAATCATCCCAAATGTAAGTGGTCCACTGTTTGGGTCCTCCTGAGAGTCACTTGGAGCACAGCAAGTAGCTGAGTGGTAGTGGAGTAGTCTGAGTAATTTCAGTGCTTGAGAGACTAAAGTATTATTAACAACTCTGTGGACACTTGGCTGCAAGGATTAGGTCCTACAGTTTGAGACTTACGAGGAAAGAAAAGAAAAGATAACAGAGGGAGAATGAAAATGAGTGCCCTGAAACTCTGAGGTGTTGTGCAGTTGGGTCTCTAATAAGAAACAAAATAGCAAACCTAGATATCTCATCAAAATCATCAGTTACATCCTGCCAGTCTCTTGGCACTGCTCTTCTATTTGCGATTGTTCCTCCTGCTGAGAGGAAGCAGATGGCAAAATTGCCTTTCCCTATCCTTCAGGGGTGGAGAAGGAAAGGAAGGATTTCTCATTAAGCCCTTTCTCTACTTGCCCTGATGTGTCCTTCTTCCATCCGCACCAAAGCATTCAGAAACAACCCAGTGAACACTGCCCAGCTCTAGTTTCATGGCAGTAGTCCCATGAATTCAGTGTGAAGTACTTCAGTTTATTATTTCATGAAATTTGTTGATCCTGAAACAGATTTTGTAAATGAGAAAGTCACAAATAATGAAGTTAAGTAAGAGACTTTAAACACTTGGAATCAAGAAAAGACATTGCTTCTCATTTGGCACAGCAAATGATAAATGTGCATCTCAGATACTGTGGGCTCCAGCTAATGGATGATAGTATGCTGGTACTTGCTCTGCAAGATATCAGCAAGGTTCCCTTCTCTCTTTGGGATGTTGCACAACATGGGCTTTCCGTGGTATGCCTTGGCAGTCAGCTTGATGTTTGTGCTCTTCCTGAGCTGTAGGTTTTGTACAGATGTGCTTCTTCCCCCTTTGACTTCTGTTAAGGACAAGAATGGGAACTTGTTTCTTCTCTGCTGGATTCATCTGGGGATTGCTTTTTAATGGAGAAGCTGAGTCAAAAGATAGCCGTGTTTTCTTGCATCTTGAGATTTTTATATTTTGACTTGAGGTTTCCTACCCACATATAGCTGTTGCAGGGAATAATGCTTGCATCTAAGTGAATAGGATGCAGACCTGGACCTTGTGTGGGTGTTGCTGGTATTTTTGTTTTGCCATCTGTGGGCAATTCCCTTTGGGAAGGGGGGGAGCTGCAGGAAGTTCTGCTGTAAAATAAAGAAGTTGAATAACAGCTATGGGGAAAAAGTAGCGTCAGGCATTTTTCACTGGAAAGTCAAATCTATCTGATATAAAGAAATACTTTCCCCTATGCAGTTTTCTTTAATAAGATGCATCTGTGTGGGAGGTAGATTTCAGGTCTCTCTGTGTTAGAGGACTGGGAAGAAGGGTTTGCTAGGAAGTTAAAAAAAAAAAAAAAGAAAAAGTAAATTTTCTGCTACAAAACAGTGGATTTCAGCAATTTCCTCAATGTTCAAATCTTCTTTGATTTGCAGTTCCAAATCACAGCTTTCAGATCCAGTACCCCCAAGTTCTTTTTTTTTGTCCTTTATGGAAGTCTTGCAAGAGTCAAGCAAAGCAACTCAACTGTAGCCTCCAGCAGACCACACCTTAGCATGGAAGCAGTTGTACTTCTTTAATTGTGAGCTGAGGTGGTTACTGATGGGCTCTTAAGCATAGCAAATTCCCTAGGAAGATTTTTTTTTGTATCATTGGATTGCATTTTTTTTTCCTAACTGCATTTTTTCCCCACAAGGTTTTCCACAGCTGCTAGTAAATGTCTACAGGGAATGAAGTGAATAAATCTTATATTTAAATCTTACGAACTTTATAATGAAGATAACTTGTAGGGCTGCTTCTACCATTAAACTGGATGTTTTGGGATTTCCCATTGTCATGCTTAGCATCCATATGAGGCAATTTTCTTTAAGCAAGACTTGGAAACTCCAGAATGTATTTTCCTTCTCCCAGAAAAGGGGGCCTTCGAGGACTTAATATATGATGCAGTCAAGTCACATTAACTGCAGCTGCCTGCAGTCAGCTCTTTTCTTCTCTTCCTTCTCCCCACTTACAGATTACATTTAGGCATTGGGACAGTCTTGGTTGTAAACTGGGCAGTGTGGCAAGATGTGCTCTTGCATGCCCGCAGCAGGGTTTCTCATCCCCAGCTCTTTCTGACAAATGAGCCCTCTCCTGTTGAATTGAGTTGTCCTAGACTTGCCCTTTATGCTTCTCTTTTCAGAGACTGGGATGTTTCACCAGGGAGAAGGGATCAGAGCAGAGCCATCTGACAGTGCCTTTGTTTTCCACCGGAGCCAGCCTTGACATAAGCAGTGATGCAGCTGTGGTTTTTCTCTCTGCATCTGAAGCTCCAGGTCTCCAGGAGTTGAAGGGTAGCTGCTGCTGTGGTAGGACAAAAGGTGCAAGCTAATATGGTAGATATCTGATAGTCGCATATCAGCTTTGGTCAGAGCTGGGGTGCAATGTGCGTTTGTGTCTTAGAGGAAAATACTTGCAATTTGTGCTCCTAGCAACTATCAACAAAGATGCATTGAATCACTGTATTTTTCCCTTATAACTTTTCAATTTTAATTGAGCAAGTAGAGAAGAGGGAAGTCTGTGTTCTTAGATAGCTGTCATATTCCTCTTAGCTTTTGCACTGTATATCAAATGTCTGCTGTATGGGAATAAGCACAGTAGATGCTGTGATGATTACTGCATCAGCTGAGATACTGGAAACCAAGTGGTGATCTGTTTTCCAGAACTAGCACTTACTCTTAAGGCATCTTTCAAGATATCACCTTGAAGACCTTAAGCAATTCCTTTATTGACCATTTATCAGTTTCTTTGTGTGTGTTGGTGCTTGGGAACACAAGAACCTAATGTAGTTCATATTAAAACAAATAACAACAAAAAAAAACAACTGAGAATATTTTTTATTTAAAAAATGCTATCCATCCAAGTGATAAAGCAAGGTGTGGAGAGAAAAAGCTGAAATAACTTGAAGGCAACTTTGCAAAACTTGTTTTTTTTCTTCCTTTGGGTGAGAGAATTCTGAAGCTGTCCCTAAAACAGCAAGGGGAGAACAGTGAGAGTGTTCTGCAGGAACAAGAACCGTGTGTCTTGCCCTTACAGAAGGGAGAAGCTGATTGGGATGAAAAACGTGGCCTTGCTGCAGTCTGTATCTCATGTTGGGCAAGTTTTGCCAATTTTGCAGGTGTCCAGTGGTGACACAGGTTGTATTTGCAACTGTGGGGGGCAGCCAGTTATTGGATATGTGGATATGCTCTATCTGAACTGCTAAAGGAATAGTAACAAATTCTCTAGAGGATAAAACACAGGCATTTTCCTCTAGAGGCTGAAACAAGCGTGTAGATCTAATACTGCTACCAATGTGATTTGATAATGTAATTTTGTTAATGTTGAACAATGATTATTTATGGGCCAGTAGGATGGGGTGTTCTCATGCTATCAGAAAGCTGGCAAGAAAAATAGATGTGCCAGTATTCAAAGAAGATTCTGTAACTGGACAGAAGAGTAAAAAAAAAAAAGACTATAAGGAAAAGATTACATGAAGAGGAATTACCCTGTGCTCTGAGTGTGACAGAGAACTCTGATATGAGGTAGTAAGAAGTGGCATATATAAAGGAAGGCCATGTTGCGGTACTGGGGGTTACAACCTTTCCTCATTTTTCTGACTTTATATGATTCCAGCAAAGGTGGGGGGAAAGAACATCTTGTGCACTGAGTGCCTGTTAGGTGTGAGCAAAGCTCCTACAAATAAAGCCTTTTGCCTGGAGTGTGTGAAAATAAAAATGGTAATATAGACCCTGTAACAGGTATTGCTACAAATTGTGATGATGTTGTTTCTACTCACAGACCTACTTAGTAGTTAAAGGAGTATTTCTTTTCCCTTTGCCCTTAATCATTCTGTTGTTTAATTGATCTGTAGAGACTTGATGTGTTTGAGTCGATGTGTCAGGAGGGAGAAGGCTTTGCAGTAGCTAGGTACCTAAGCTTATTTTCCCTTATTTCTGAACAAATCCAGGAAACCTTATTTTTATCTCACTCTTTGGCAACTACTTGCTCTGTTTATTGACAGAATATGCCAAAGTCCATCTTTGATGTTGAAATAAGCCTGAGGCTCAACCAGAAAACCTTCCCACTATTAATTTGGGGGAGAATGAAGCCTGACTTTTAGCACCTTAGATGCTATGGAATAGCAGTTGAGTGTAGGTCAGAGCTGCTAAGGCATAGTGATACTTTAAAGTGAGGATGGGGAAATGTTTCAGTCTTCACTGAAGGAAAGCTGATGGCTTTAGCCTTGAAATCTTGAATGGTTGAGTTCAAGATGAACTTGTCCTAGAAACTGTCATCATCTAGATGAGATGCTGCAGCAACTCCTATTTTGGAGGTCATTGCTACTGGGAGAACAGGGAAAAGTCCTCCTGCTGCCTCCCATCTTGGTGTTCTCTCAAACCTAAATACTCACCAGCCACTGCTGCCCAGAGTGAGATTTATAGACATAGTAATTTGCTGTTGAGAGTGTCATCATAGATTCTTCTGAGTAAAGCTGTCTCTCATTAAGTTGTCTGAAAATCAAGCCTGCTAATGTTTCTTCCTTAAGCTCCTTAAGCATTACTTTAAGGTCTAATGTAGTATGTCATTAGGAAAATTGAAGTATTATATCCATCAGTCTGCAAAAGACATCGTGAAGAGACTTCATTTCTTTAAAATGCTTGGTGTTGAAAAAGGAAAACAACATCTCACTAATGTCTGAACCTTTAGGCTGTTGTGACCAAAGGAGCACAAAAGCATTAGCATGCATTTGGAGCCAATAAAAATTGTATTATTCAAAGTATGGACTTTCTGAGGCATCTTACTGACATAAATATTTGCATCATTTTTCAAGAAAGTAGCAAAAACTCAGAATATGTATTTAATTTGCAGATTAAGGAAGCAGGCTTATTAAAACCATGCTGATTTCTATGCTTGCTTGTTCTCTGCAAATGAATTTATCTGAAATGCGTAAGAAGCACTACAGAAGGTATCTGTCCTGCTGCTCAATGCTGGCTGTCATTACAGAAACACCTGCAGATTACCTCTGTACAGCAGGGCAGTTGGCTGTGTTGCAGAAGCCACTTCCCTGGCAGTGGGAGGGTAATTATGTTTCCAGCTGAGATCAGTGCCCTTTCTGTGTATTCTTACATTTGAGAGACATTGCATAGGCACTGCATGTCTCATGTCCATAGGCTTGAAAAGAGCCCGTATTCCATGAATCTGTCGGTTCAAAGAAATAAAGTGGGTTGATGTGTGAATTGCTGGCTCAGAGGGATGCAGGTAGCCTGAAGGGCTGGGAGTTGGAGTGTGTTGTGTCAGCTTGCCTGCCTGTCATGCTCTGTCCTGTGATAATCAGGAGATTGTCACCTATGAAGGTGTCTCGCATGCTATGGATTTTGCTGTAAACAGGACAGATGCAAGTCTTATCCTTCCTAGCTGTCAGAAGGGACGTCTTTTCAGCTATCTTCAGACTGCATGGAGTTGAAACTTCTAGATGAGAGAGACCTCAAGAGCAAAATCATATTCCTGGTCAAGGCATATCAGCTCTGGCTAAATTTTTCTTGTGTTGAGAGACCAAGTTTTGTGTATAAAACTAGCTGCTTGAGTTTTGTGCACAGAATTGCAGTGTATTAAGACCCATCTCTTTTACTGTGTGTTTATGTGCTGCAAGACTCCTCTGTGATATTGTTGGGCTGGATCTGAACAGCCCAGATCATGCTAAAACACTTTGAAAGAAACAGCTGTAGAATTTGGCTGGGACTGCAGAGGTGATTAATAATACTTTGGACACTTTCCCCTGAAGAATTCCTTCTGCTCTTTTGTTCCTTGTTCTCTTCCTTTTTGAGAAGGATTTATCACTGAAGTTGAGTCTCCTGTAGCTTTTGTTGTTCTGGTGTGAATATCAGTGTGCACGTGTTAGTATTTAGCACTTGAGTTCTCCATCAATAAAACTGAGATGATGATTATTTCTACTTATTCTAAGCATGATTCTAAAGAACGTTGTTTCTTCTAATGTACCTTGTAGGGGGGGGGGAAACAACAAAACTTATAGTTATATAGTGATGACTTTCAGCCTGTGGTCTCTGAATACTTGGAGTTTTGTGAGATCTTTGTGCCTGCTTCATGAAATGTAGCTGAGGAAAGGTGGGGTCTTGTCAGTTGGGTTAATTTCTCATTAAGAGAGAGGCACCTCCAGTGTTCAGCATGTTCAGACTAAGTTGTGAATTGCATGTGGTGGGATACACCTTATAATTTGGTGATTATGAATCTCATGTATGTTTGCACGCATGATAATTACTCTTGTCATTGCCTTTTGGAATACCTGATACATAATCATTTTCATATTAATAAGGCTTGTGTGATTATGTACATACTAAAGTAGAAATTTTGGGCAATGGGAAACATTGTTGGTCATGAGCCATTATAATAAGGCAGGAGGCATTACTTTTGGAGCAGGCCTCATACATCCCTGGTCAGATTCACAGTTAGAGCATTCTAGCTCAGCTCTTACTGGCTCTCATCAAGAACAGTGTAGCTCTTGGGATGAGGAATGTGACCCCTTAGCTACAAAACAATCTTTGTGAAAGATTATATGCTACTTATTTAATATTATAGTATTAACTGTTGAAGGCTTGAGTTCACTCTAGTGTCATAGCGCTCAATTCTGAATGACAGTATCTTGTTCTATTTATTTCTTTGCACTGTTAACATGCTTGGCATATTTCTCATTACCAGATTCTTTTTTTTCTAGCTGTATTACACTCTTATTTGTCCACCATCTGCATGACAAGTTTTTAAGACTCCCACAGTAGTGAAGGAACTGACTCCTTTAGTACTCTTTGCTAACAGGGCTTTCTGAGTTTGTGGGGCTTGCTAGGTTATGTGGTTTTTACCTTTGCAAGGAAGTGGCCATTGGTAACTTCTACCATGTGCAGGTGATGTGTCAGCTGATAAAATTGGCCTAAAGAGAAGAAAATGCTGTGGATCTATTTAGCCTCCTAGCCTGACTCTGCAGGGAGTACTGAACAGTGGGGAAAAATTCAAGGTGGTAGGAAGAGGAGTTTTGAACTTCCCATGGTAGTTTGTGGCCCCAGCCATCAAGGATGGGTTGTGTCTACATGAGAGTCAGCAGAGCAACTCTGGCAGAGACAAAGAAACAGCTCTCATCCAAAACAACATGGGCCTTGTTCCAAACAGGAGTCTGTGTGATCTTAATGAAGTGTGGTGGCAGCTCTAGTGACCCTAGGGAAGGATGCGCTTGTGCCATGCTTGTGAGGCAAGGTTCCGCAGTCTTCCTACAGTTTCTCTGCACTTTTTCTGTGTCATAACATAATTTATTGAACAGTGGCAGTATCATCAGAAATTGTGGTGTTCCCCCACTCTCCTGTACTGGTAGTGTGGCATTCTGTTGCCTCCCACCACTGCAGTGCATATAGTGCCATCTCCTGCCTGCACAGCTGGTTTCCCAAGGCTCATCTTGAAGAGGAGGGCCCTGGTGCAAGGTGACTTGAGAGCTAGTTTTAGAGTTGGATGGCATCTCCTCTTACTTGAAGAATGTAATTATGCTTTGCCCGCTTGTGGCTTTCTACGTCCTTGTCTTTCTCTTTTTCTCCATATTTGGCAGTGCAGGGTCATGCAACCACTGGCGAGACTTTGAAGTATTTTGAAGGTCAATTGGAAACCGTATCCAGCTTATCCATCTGTAAATATACCAGTGTATGGGAGCGGAAGGGGAAGACAGCATGTTTTTCTCCAGGTCTTAAGCCTGGGAAGGCGGTATCTTTTTCCTGCGTTGCTTGCTTAAAAAAAAAGAGGAATTCTCATGTGCTGAGTCATGTAATCCTATCTGTTAGGAACTTTGCCTTGTAACAGTAGAAACATAGGAATTGCAGATTTGCTAAGGAAAGGTGTATCTGAGACACGATTAAAAGCCTTTCCTAAAGCTCCATGTGGGAAGGCTTAACTGTTGCTTAGAAGCTTAGCATCTGCTGTTACATCTGGAGAGTAGCGAAGTGCATTGTATTTTGTGATTTTTTTTTTATATGAAGCTGAAGGATTTTTTTTAAACCAGCCTTCAGTGATTATGTGAACCTTCCAAAAACCAGCTACAAGGCAAAACTCCTTTTACCAACTCTGGTTTTGTCCTTGTGGGACAAACATATTTCTGCTTATGTAGTGGATACAGTCAAATATACAACTGTTGTTAATTGTGTGTTTCTAAACTGTGTATGAAAGTGAAAAGCTTACTGCCTCCCAAAGGGAGCTGGCCTGCTCTGCAATTATCTCTTTCCAGATTGCTGCTGTGTCAGAAATGGATGGACTCAATTTTAGGCTTCCGGATAACCTTAGCAACAAGGCGTTCTACTCTTCAGAAGGCTGCGTGAAATCTATTTCATATCTGGCATGACTTCTTTGATTCATGTAGATTTAAGGCAGGAATTAGTTGGTCTCCAAGTGTTTTAAAAGGAGGGCAGCAGACTGATGATAAATTAGACATTGATAAAGCAGGCTAAAATATATTTCCAATACCTTCATTTTTTTTCCTGAAAAATGCTTCTGTCTTTTCTGCTTTATTTCATAGGATTACTGTTTCCTGGATGTCAGTAGTGCAGTGCGATATGGGCAGTAAAGACATGCATACAGTTTCCAGTGGAAGAAACTAGGATGCTTTACAGCCAGCTGCTAAGTCACATGTATCCAGTCACAAGTCCAGCATCGTGCATTCCTTCCCTTGTGCTTGTACTGGGAGGGAAAAGCATAGGTCGCATATAGTTCTTTGTAATTGCAGAAGAGTACAACACTATTCCCAAGGCGTCTTTGAACACATTAATACGCCATGTGTGGTTACCCTCACTGACACCATGAGGTCTGACTAGCCTGGCCTACCATGGATGATCTTCTAGCACTGTGGAAAATCAGAGACAGAACAGTTAAAGTATTTTGTATTTCAACAGTAGTTCAGAACAGGGGCAATGCTTAAAGTCTGTGATGATCGCTGCTCAAAACAAAGCTTTTATTTTTGCTGCAAGTATGTAGCAGAACAAACAACCATCACTGTTCAAACTGCCCATTTGTCTGGTTTAAAATTGTATGTAACTGTTGAAGCTTTACTGTCTTGTAGAGAATGTCTATGCTTGAAAGTCTGCTTAGTAGATGTGGGAACCTATTTAAACAGAAACATTATTTTAAGACTTCCTAGATAAAAACACGTACCTTGCATAATTTTTCACTGCCTTGTGAATCTGAAATACCCAGACTACTTCCAGAGCTGCTTTTTAACCTCTGATGTGAACCAAGGTGGCAGAAAGATTCCCTTTTTCCCAGCTCTGGAGTCTGAATTTAGGAAGCTGACAGGTTAATTGTCAAGTTAAATTATCATGGATTAAGTGGGAGTACTTTGTTCACAGCCATTTAGTCTGTTGCTCACACATGCTTCTAAAAAGTGAAGGCAATGCTGTGTTATGCCTAGATTGAAACCTTTATAGTTGTGAACAATTAAGCTGATTGTTACTAAAATGAAGCTGGTCATGCTGCAGTTCTACACCATGCCTTCATTTGTAATTGGGGTCTCACCTAGTGTTGTGCTAGCAAAACTTTGTAAAATAATATAGCATTTTATTTCACAAGGAATACCATGGTATCTGTCTAATGGTACCCATTTACTCATTTGAGATACTGTTTGTAAGTCTGGCTGTGGTTATAAAGAAGAGTAGCAGAAGTAGCAATTCATCTCCTTTGGCCTGGGGTGCTCTTCTTTGAGGATAAGGGTTAGCATGACATTTAAGACCACGGGAAACTTAAAACACGCTGTGTATTCTGTTCAAGCTGCTTAATACTTTTTCATTCAGAGATGAACTGAGCCACTGTCACTGTGAAGGCTGTGTCATGTTTGAGTAGTTGTTTACTTCCTGCAGCTATTTACACCCTGAAATACGAGCCTGTGTTTATTTCTTCTGTATGTTCTAAAACATGAATTTAGAATGCACCATCTGTGTGGGAAAACCTTATTTTTCTGGACAGGACTGAAGATTGTTGAAAGTTTAGCCTCGTTAGCCTAGAAGTCTGAATTGATAATCACTGAGGAGGGGGAAGAATCAGTTTGTCAAATTCTGGTGCTTTCATGCACCACTTCAGCCTTTGTTTTCTACTTAGATCTCTCATCTGTTTGTAATGCAGAACTTATATTTCTAAATTCAGCCCTGCAGATCACAAAGATGATTACACGAATATTTGTTCTTTCAATCACACTAGCTTAATCTCCAAGGTGCCATTAGCTGTATCTTCATTTCTCTTTGAGAAAACCAAATGATACAGGCAATTTGAAAAGGAGACATTGGTTCTGTTTTGTGGTGTTAGTGCTGATACCAGCCTGTTTGTGCACCCTAAATATTGCAATATCTGCAGAGGCTATGAGAAGATTGAGAAGATGAGTCAAATATGATTAGGGGAAGTAGTATTAATTCAGTGAAGGAAATTTTCTGACTTAGAGATCAGTCACTGAATATCAGAGTTGTGCTTCAGGGCTTTTCACAGTTTTCTGATGGTTGTTTGGATTATTTTGAAAGTATAAATAGCTGGCTTCATGTGCTAAATGGTATTAAATTTTTTGTCAAGTGGGAAAAGAGGGAAAACTTGGTTGTCATTGCAAATATTTTTAAGATCATCAGATTGATAATGCAATCACAGACCAAGCTGATTTGAGGATATTTTTCAGTTAGTAAGAGCTTCTGAAGTTTTGTAATCTGCTTTTGAGTTGTGTTAGAAGAAAAATACTATTTTCAAGGTCTTAAGGAAGCTATGTCAAAATATCTGCCTTCACAAAAACTGGCCAGGACAAACCACTCAGAAAATCAGCTCGACTGTCCCTAGAGAGCATCATTCAAATCAGCATTTTTAATGAAATATCTTTCTTAAAGAAAAACAAACAAAAAAAACATGCACAGTGAATTAGATGAAATAATTGCCCAGCTCTAGGAACAAAGAATCTATTGAAGAATAAATCTGTTGAATTTGAGTTCACTTAGAGTATGAATACAAGCAAAGTGTTTTTCATTTTTTTCCCCATTGTTCTGCTAATATCTTGGCAGATAAAGAAACTCTTTTCCAAACATAGCTATGCTTTTTTTACCTGAGATGTTTCCTGTTCACGTTGACACAGAAAATCAATTACAGTAAGTGAATGCAGCACTTTAACATTCTACTTATACATGGTAAGCACATTAAAATCTTGATTTAGTTCAAGATAAAACATCTTATCCAAAACTTCCCACACTTCTTATTTTGTTAAAGACAGTAATTGCAAATACGAAGAAATTTTTATGGCCATAGAAATCCTTTGGACTGTCCAGTCTATCTTACTGTGGAAATATACAGTCTGCATAACTTAATTTGTATTTAAGTCTTGGTGGTATCTGAGCTGGACTGGACATGGCCTGCCGACTGTAGAGAAGCAGCCTCTCTGGAGCAGCTGAAGTAAAGCAGAGCGAACTTCTAAGATTGTGTGTGTGATGCTGGGGAGCTGGAGGCAATCAGGTGCTGGGTAATATTCCCAAGTGACTCTGCTCCCAGTCTGAGGCACTGGCTGGGCAGGTAGGCCTTTTGTCAGCTCCTTGTAAGAATTTTAGTCTTCATATTGGCTGGAAATATTTGTTAATCAGAGCTAAATTTTATCACTGAAACTCAGTATGGCCTGTGTCTACTAATCATTATCACCATAACAAAAATCAAAAGCAAGTACTTTGCATGAAAATACTTGAAAAATTCTCCTTTTTTACTTCATTTATATAATGAAATTGCCCTTTTGTTGCTCTCTGGAAATGTCCTGTGTTCTTGCTGCAATTGGTTTTCAGTTTGCTCATCTGGAGTTCTTAAAAGTACTTTAGGATGCTATGTCATCTTGGGTGTGAGATGGGTTGCAGCTAAGAAAATTAATTGATGGTGGAGTACAACAAGTGGGCTGCTCTATTTCTGGTGATACCTTTCTCTCTCCCAGTTTTCTGGGAAAAGAGGAAGTGCTGACTGCTTTCTGTAATAGCTAGTACTAGGTTGTTTTCAAGGGCAGGTTGTCTGTATGCTGTACTGTGCACAGGTTTACTACTTTTTGTCACAACTACCTGTAATGGTTGATATGTAAGGTACTTCCATGTCAAGGTTTAAAACCAGCTTAACTAATAGCTAAAGGGTTATTGAGATCTGGGGCTAATAGCTCCAGCATCTTCTGAGCAGCTTCTTTGCCACATACAGCTTTTTCTTCTTGCTATGTGACAGAAATGTGCACAGGAGAGGTGATGAACTGGCTGATTTGTGGTGCAGAGCCAGCTTTACCGCCTCCTTGCTGCTGGAAAAGACAAAGCATTGCAAAGAAGTGAATTAATTACTATTTCAGTCCTCTACTTGACCATTCAGGTGCCTGGGTAGCTGTTGGGTCAGTGCCAGCTAAAGGTATATGAAGGTGTCTCTTACTGTGTAGACCAGTCTCTTTTCTTTTCTTGGTGGTGCAAACAGTTCTCAGACTTCCAAGAATCATTAGAGCCATAAAGCATTAAGTAACATAAAAATGACTTGAGAAGCAAGAGAAAATGAAGTAAAAATAGAATCAAGACCAAGGTAAGACCTGAACAAAATTGGCAGCTCTAGGCTTCATTTAAGGAATAGATTTGCTGGGTAAGAGTGTGCCATGGAGACATAGCTGAGCTAATTTAGAGAACTTCCTGTAATGAGTTCAGAGTCTGTGCTGGAACCTGTTGCACTCTCAGTCCCTTTGTAGCTGCTGCCTTCCCAACTCCAGCTGCCCACAGCATTGTTCCTCCTTCAAAGAGCCTTTCTAGGTACACTCTCCTCTTCAAGCTGCAGTGTGGCTCCTGCTCTACTTCTGTGATGTGTAATCAAGCAATGCCATTCTCAATTCAGAAAGTTTCACCTCTTTTAAGACTCATTAATATAAAGATCCGTTACTTCACAAGGTAAAGCTTTGGTAACTACCAATCAGTAGTACCTTTAATTTGAAGACTGGAAAGAATTTTTTTCATTCTCTATTAGAGTGTAGAGATGTTTATTGAAATTTTTCCTTTCTCCTGATAGATCTTCTGTTCCTACCTAGTATGGGACCAGGATCCTAGCTTAACTCCTACCCCCATTCCTTTTGAATTTAGAGGTATTTCCTTCTGTCGTCTGACCTCTTGCCTGAATTTCCACAGCTCCTACCTTGTGGTTTACATTAGTTCCCTTTGTTTTTCTTCTGCTTAGTACATGTTATAGCAAGCCAATTATTTTAAGCCAGTCTGACTTTCTTTCCCTAACATGGATTTGTGTTTTTTGGATAGTGAGTTCATTATTTAGGTGACAATTATCCATTACTTTCCTGTTTTACTTTTGAAACATATAATAATTGTAGTATTTCTAGTCTATATCTGGACTTCACCATATAAAGCTCATAGCTGTTTTGTCATATCTGCATTTGGCAATGTAAGGTTAACAGGTCGTAAGGTTAACAGGTTGTTAAGTTAACCAGTATATAGAGAAGTTAGGCTAGTAAGAACAGTTAAACAGAGAGGAAAGGTGCTCACCGGTGTTGTAGGCTCGCAAGACTCCAGAAGGAGCGATCTCCAGGAAGAGATCCTTCCTTAGTGGAAGTCAGCCCTTAAATGGGGTCTAGGAGAGGTGGAGCCTGGCTCCACCCCTTCTGAGTACACAGGTGAATTGCCTTCACCTGTGCTCCCATGGCTGACTCAGTGCTTGCCTCAGGTGGTCAATCAGAGGTTCAGGTTGTGATTCAACAATTCCCATACAGGCAAAAAGTTCTTTAAGTGAAATATGGGTTAATTTGTATGATAGTGTATAATGTACCATGTGTTACAGAGTTACTAATAAACACAGATGTAAGGCTTGCTGCTTTTTTGTTCTTTCTTTTTGAATGGCTTTGACTTACTGCTGCTAGATATCTATTTGTTCCAATGAAAAAAGTCAGATCTTGAGACAGCAAGCAAAATGAGTCAGAGCAGGTCTCAACAAACAGCTCATTAGTGTTTGGTTTTAGACCTACTCATACAGTAACCGGATATAGCTGATAGTCTGTCCTGCTGAGCCTTTGCTTGTTGGCTGCTGAAATGAAGTGGCTGCAGAGATGACTAGTATTGGTTAATGGGTTTTACTTGCAGTCAGAGCCTAAATGAGAAGATCTGTTTTGCATCAATGCAGTGCTGTTTGCATGTGCACAAGTGAGATCCTCTTCTGGCAGGACATTTGGATGTGAATTTGCACATGTTATGAGGCTGGTAACTGACTATAATGAGTAATTACTTGGTATTTAGTTTTTAGTAGATTACATTCTCTTCTCTTTCCAGCTACTCCATCACCCCAAAAAAGAGAACATGCTAGGTCTTTAAAACTTATAAGTATCATGTATTGATTGTAAGGGGAAAAACTTAAATTTAACTTTAAGGTACAAGATTTTCCACTATGTTGAATTCAAACAAGTCTGTACTGCAAATAGCAGTTTCATTATCTTTTGTTAAGTATTTTCTCACTGCATCTTTCACTTGAACATTATTTTGGTAGTTTAACTGATGTAGCTCTTTGCCTTTTCTGCAAAAATTGCATGACAATTGCACATGCTGTTGGCTTTGAAAACTTCTTAAGGTATTTTTTTATAAAAGGTTTCAAAAATCAGTAAAGCCGACTTAAGTCAGACTTCCATGGAATGTGTTTCTCTTTAGAAGTTGGAAGCTTTTAATGATGTTGGTATTGTTTAATGGTCACTTAAAGCAACACTTGTACATTTTAATTAGGAAAACAAAAACAAGCGATGCTTGTAAGTTTGTTGATAACGACAGTTGTGTGTTGACACAATGAAAGGAAGGGATGCTGTGCAGAGAGGTCTGGACAGTCTTGAGAAGTAGGCTCACAAAAAGCTGATGAGGTTCAACAAAGCCTTGCCCTTGGTTTGGGGTGATCCTGTGTATGTGTACTGATTTGGAGAACTGCTTGACAGCAGCCCTGCGGAGAAGAACTTGGGGGTTGTGGTGGACGAACAGCTGAACATGAGCCAGTGGTATGGCCTTCTAAACTGGAAGGACAACTGTATCCCGGGCTGTATGAACAGAGGGGTGGCAGCAGGGCAAGGAAGGCAACTGTCCCCCTCTACTCTGCTTGCGTGGCCTCACTTGGAGTACTGCATCTAGGCCTGGGGCCCCCAGCAGAAGGAGCTGTTGAAGCAGGTCCAGAAGATTGTCATGAAGATTGTCAGAGCTGGAGCACCTCTCCTATGAAGAAAGATTGAAAGAATTGGTCTTGCTTAGCTTGGACAAGAGAGGACTCCGAGGCAACCTTGTTGTGGCCTTTCAGTACTTGAAGGGAGCTTACAAGCAGGAGGGGAACTGACTTCTTATGTGACCTTATAGTGATAGGACAAGAGGGGATAGCTTCAAAATAAAGATGAGTGAACTAGGTTAGATGTTAAGAGGAAATTTTTCAGAGGATGGTAAGGCTGTGGCATAGGCTGATCAGAGGATCTGTGGCCCATCCCTGTAGGAGTTCAAGGTCAGGTTTCATGGGATCTGGGATGGCCTGATCCAGTGGGTGGCAACCCTGTCCATGCCGAAGCCATTTTGAGAGTCTGCTGACTTTGGATGGTTTCATCTTAATGACCTGTTTTTTCACCATTCAGCACCAATGTTTACTTTTCTTGTCAGTGTAGTTCTGCAAATCAGTATCCTTGTTTAAGGCAGCTTATTTTTTATAATACTGTCTTTATTGCACAAATTTTATCTGTTTGCTTTGTATTCTAAGCAGAATGAAAGAGCGATGAAGACCTAAATGGAGCACTGTTAATTTCTTGTTAATATTTACAGGTTGTTTGCTAAGTGATTTCATGAATAATTTCATTGTAAATGCCTGTTGACAGGTTGTTTGTTTTAAATAAAACAAAATGAAATATTCAATTTTCTTGGAAGATGGCAAGATGAGTTAGTAATATTAACAGTACACCTATGACATAAATAATGGAGAGGATCTCTTGTTACTAGGTATCATGCAGATTGCCTACTGAGGGAACAGCCCTTGCACACAAAAGATTGCAACAGGGGGCAACAGAAATAGTGAAGAAAGTGCCAGAGATATAAAGCCCAAAGCAGCGCGTTGGCGTTGTCAGTCTTGAGTGTGCAGAAGGAAGGAGAAGTATTGAGAGCCTCAGGTCATTTCTTCTTGGGGGGGGGGGGGGGG
>JACDJE010000356.1:169685-275984 GCA_016647715.1 Pavo muticus
AAAAAAAAAAAAAAAAAAAAAAAGGAGGGGGAGAGAAGAAAGCATTTCAGTACTGTCGGAAAATGCCTGCTGCAGGATGTAGGACCTTTGTTGTAGTTTTACTTTCTGTTCCTCTGTAGAGGTGTCAGCTATGTGCTTGCTGCAGTCTGTACTCCTGTTTCTAGGGCAAGTGATGCTTCCTAAGCAAGTGTTTGCTAAGCATTGTTTTCCACTGGAAATAATTGCTCCTCCTGCAGATGTCCTGTTTGTTCCTTAAGGTCTGTAATCTTCCTACCATATCTCTTCATGCTTTTTCACTTCTACTGTGGAGCAGTGATGGTGCTGCTGAGCAAACAGATAAGCAGGCATGCATAAAACAAGTGGCAGAGAGTATGTGGATGCTGAGGAGCTGTAACAGCAAAATAAATAATTCTCAAAGATATGTGGGGAAGAAAAGAAATGCTACAGATGGACTGATTACTACCTGTGGTGTCTGCTGATGTCTGATGCTCTGGCAGTCCCCTGGGTGAAAGGTACTAGTCACTCTATCAGCAGGATTCTGCCATCAATCTGAGTACAACTGCACCTCCTAAGCTAAAGAAAGCCATCAGTACCAGCTTTGTGGGATTTTATTAGGCCTTCTATGAAGATGGGCAATAGAGTATGGAATAGAAGAGCGTTTCTAATATAGCATGAAACATTTGCAGGTAAAAACTGAAGAAAATAGCAAAAAAAAAAATGCAGTCTGAACCTTTGGCTGAGCTGTGGAGCCAGGGTGCTGAGAGCTTTGGAAGCATGTGCCCAGGGAGATGAAGTATTATTATTTCCTCTGTGGGAAAAAAAACATACCCCTGTGTGATACTAAAGGGAAGATTAGAGAATTATTTCTGTGTGGCATCTCCTAGTTTAGTGTATGTGATTGAAGATATGATTTATTATTAATCTAATAGCCAGAAATGATTGGTAGTAGATGCTGGGTTCTGAATACCTGTAAGCATTGTCTACTAAATAAGAGCAAAATTACTTTACTGGAGGCTTTCCTCAACTCATGGAAAAGGCAGGTCTTTATGCTTTTTAAAGGTCTTGACCATGGCAGTCCCTATCTGAAAGTCTGGAAGAGCACTGTTGTAGAGCAACAGTTTGGGAATAAGCCATGGGGAGGAGTCACAAGATGCTTGCTTCTCCTCTAGTGAGCTCCCTGCTCCATCTGGCAATTGTAGAGCAGTCTATTTAAGAGGTGCAAACAATTTGACTTGAACAGTTTTTTTTTTAGGTAGAGTTTGCTACGTGATAGAGTCCTCAATGTTCTTGATGGAATTGAGTACTTCAGATGTGATTTATTCTGCAACAATAAACTGTGCCCTCTGATCTGTGAAATTAGCAAGTAGTGTTATTTTTTGAGTTAGTTGGTTATGAAGAATCAATTAGGTTTGAACTAGCAAGTGTGGTTTGGTCTTACTTTGTTTTTACAAATCAAAGCTAGCAGTTAATCTACCAGTTCTTTATGTGGATGCTGAGGAGCTGTAACAGCAAAATAAATAATTCTCAAAGATATGTGGGGAAGAAAAGAAATGCTACAGATGGACTGATTTGAATCCTGAGTTCTTGAGATTCGTCAACACTACTTATACTTTCATATTTGAATGGGAAACTAAAAAGATTTAGGCAGTATCTGTTTTTTTAAAAACACTTCTACTTGCATAGAGTGTTGAAAAATCCACTTGTTGTCTAGCTACCTTCATCTCTCCATTTGCCTATAGTCTTTTTGAAGTCTTTCCTGGCTTTTCCACTTTTTTTTTTGTATCTAAACAGCTATTTCATTGCATTTATGAGGGAGGCTGCAGTGAGAGGTCCTATTACACATTTGTCATTACTTCAGTTTTCTTGATGCTTTCAGCTTCACCTGTTGTGCCTCTTTCATATTTTCAAGCTGTTTGTTTTGCCTTTTGTAAATATTAACATCTGCTGAATGCCTCTCCAAAAACGTTTCCCCCAGAAACAGTTCCTTCCTTTATGCTTAATGCCAGTCTCTTGGTGCTTGGTTATATGCATTATCTTCTGCTTTATTTCTTGCTGTTCATTCTTCACTCTGTCTTCATTTTGCAGCTAATATCCCAACAGAAGTGAGTCACTACCAATAGGAGAGATGTAATCCATCAGGTTCAAAAGCACTGACTTCTCTCATTTTGGCAAACTGAGGTTCACCACACTGTTCCTGCTTTCACCCACCTGGGCTGGACATTAGAATCTAATGTAGTGTCTGTGCATTTATATAGACTTAGCTTTCTGCCTCTTGTTATATATCTCTGCCCCCCAAAAACAGCAAGATTTTCACAAATCTTAAAAGCTAAGATCTGTTTTTGATTGAAACTTCCCCTCTATGGAAGACATTTAACATTTTATCTATTTTTGTGGAGGGAGAAAAGCATCTAATGTCACTCACTTCAAGGGATGGAAGAGATGCAGGAGCTGTGGGATACATAAGGATCCAAAAAGTCTTTGTGATGAGGTTTTTAACAGAGCGCAGCAGGATCAGTCATCCTTATTTGATTAGATGTTTAAAAATCCAAGTCTAGGTATAATGCTTATTTAANGGGGGGGGTGAGAAACAGTTCTTTTTTTCTGTCTTTTGGATTTTGAGCTCTTAAGCATACATCCAGAACTAAATCTAGCTCTGGGATAAGTGTAAAGAAGAAAAAAATTAGGAGTTCTAGACATGTGCCACATCACTCCTCAATCCTTAATATGCCGTATCAGGAGTGATGTGATTTTTTTTGAGCTCAAATGAGTTTGTTAGCCTGTCTGTCCTGTTCAAATTACCACTTCAGTTGTGGGTTTTCCACAAGTAATTTTTTGTCTGAATGCCCCAAGCATGCTTGCTTGATATACTGAAAGTCCATGGTGTTATGATCAGAGAATCGCGGAATGGCCTGGGTTGAGAAGGACCATAGTGGTCATCTAGTTTCAACCCCCCTGCTATAGGCAGGGTTGCCAACCACTAAACCAAGTTGCACAGAGCCACATCCAGCCTGGCCTTGAATGCCTCCAGGGATGGGGTATCCACAATCTCCTTGGGCAACCTGTTCCAGTGTGTCACCACACTCTGTGTGAAAAACTTCCTCCTAATATCTAACCTAAACCTCCCCTGTCTTAGTTTAAGACCATTCCCCTTTGTCCTGTCACTATCCACCCTTGTAAACAGCTGTTCCCCTTCCTGTTTATATGCTCCCTTCAAGTATAGGAAGGCCACAGTGAGGTCTCCCCAGAGCCTTCTTTTCTCCAAGCTGAACGATCCCAGTTCCCTCAACCTTTCCTCACAGGAGTGGTGCTCCAGCCCTCTGATCATCTTAGTGGCCCTCCTCTGGACCCACTCCAAGAACTACATGTCTGTCCTGTACTGGATGCAGTAGTCCAGATGGGGCCTCACAAGAGCCAAGTAGAGGGAGACAATCACCTCCCTCTCCCTGCTGGCCACCTCTTTTTTTTAATGCAGCTCAGAACACGGTCGGCCTTCTGGGCTGCAAAAATTATTTGACACTCAGTTAAGAGCATTGAGGGGGTGCTGAGAGACGGGGGCTGGAACAGGCAATAGCTCGCCTCGCAGCAGACTGCCATCTGCAATGTAGCAGCCTCTGCTATTTCTCTTGTTACAGGTCCTGTTCAGAAAGAAGAGAGTATTTGTTGTCATGGAGCTGTTCCCACTGTGGATTCAGCTTCAGTGCCTCAGATCTAAAACTTCATTGACATCTAGTTTGCGCTGGGAAGCTGTTTCTGTGCTTCAACAGCTTCAGTAAGGAGAATCCAAGT
Source organism: Pavo muticus (assembly GCA_016647715.1). Taxonomy (NCBI): domain Eukaryota; kingdom Metazoa; phylum Chordata; class Aves; order Galliformes; family Phasianidae; genus Pavo; species Pavo muticus. The sequence goes on from JACDJE010000356.1 coordinate 173,472, forward strand.
GCAAGTAGGGTCTAGTCTAGTATGTTGACATGAGATTTTTTTTTTCAGTAATAGATGAGAGGTTTCATCAGTTTTTCATCTTAGGTTTAATTTTCTTCTCTCTCTATCTAGTAGAAGGCAGACATAGTGTGGTGTCCAGAACTTGCTGATGGTCTGCTATCTAACATCTGTGTATGGAATGAGCCTCTCTCCAGGTTGTTCCTCAACTTTTCAGTTGTCAGACTAAACAGACAAATCCTCCCTCTGGAGCACACCTGTCAAGCTGTGTTGTTTGTTTTTTTTTTTTTTTTTTTGCCTGAATGCTGACCCAAGTAGAACAGTGGGTTTCTTCATAAGGGAGACAGAATTCAGAGACACCTTCTAGGGTCTTCAGTCCTAAACTGCAGCTGTTAAGAACTGTGAGGAACAATCAGAGAACTCAGGATTTCTGAAAGAGTTTACTTTTTATGAGCAATTAGTAAGGCTCAGTTTAGCCTCAAGTCACAAAGAAATGGTGGAACAACGATAGTGAGATTAACGTGTCAGAGGTTTTGATAAGCTTGAAAGGGCAGGATTTAATCCGCACTTAGAGTACAGACAAATGGTGAATACCACTTTTATAACAAGGATTTAGAGAGAAGAGGATACCAAGTGAATATAAGTCCTCAAAAGAGAGCTGCTGGTGAGAATATGGAGTGGGAGAAGAACAATTCCAGGCAGCTGACTTTAGTGTTAAAGAGACAGCTCAGACCCAGAGGTCTGCAGTGATAGAATGGGTAGTTGTCCTGGTAGTCACTGCAGACAGCAATATCCTGAAGTATAGGGTGTGTGTTTGTAATATTTCAGTCTTAGACTCAGTTTGGGGGACATTTTTGCTAATAAGTGGCAAAAAAAAAAAAAAAAAAAAAAGGAGGGGGAGAGAAGAAAGCATTTCAGTACTGTCGGAAAATGCCTGCTGCAGGATGTAGGACCTTTGTTGTAGTTTTACTTTCTGTTCCTCTGTAGAGGTGTCAGCTATGTGCTTGCTGCAGTCTGTACTCCTGTTTCTTGGGCAAGTGATGCTTCCTAAGCAAGTGTTTGCTAAGCATTGTTTTCCACTGGAAATAATTGCTCCTCCTGCAGATGTCCTGTTTGTTCCTTAAGGTCTGTAATCTTCCTACCATATCTCTTCATGCTTTTTCACTTCTACTGTGGAGCAGTGATGGTGCTGCTGAGCAAACAGATAAGCAGGCATGCATAAAACAAGTGGCAGAGAGTATGTGGATGCTGAGGAGCTGTAACAGCAAAATAAATAATTCTCAAAGATATGTGGGGAAGAAAAGAAATGCTACAGATGGACTGATTACTACCTGTGGTGTCTGCTGATGTCTGATGCTCTGGCAGTCCCCTGGGTGAAAGGTACTAGTCACTCTATCAGCAGGATTCTGCCATCAATCTGAGTACAACTGCACCTCCTAAGCTAAAGAAAGCCATCAGTACCAGCTTTGTGGGATTTTATTAGGCCTTCTATGAAGATGGGCAATAGAGTATGGAATAGAAGAGCGTTTCTAATATAGCATGAAACATTTGCAGGTAAAAACTGAAGAAAATAGCAAAAAAAAAAATGCAGTCTGAACCTTTGGCTGAGCTGTGGAGCCAGGGTGCTGAGAGCTTTGGAAGCATGTGCCCAGGGAGATGAAGTATTATTATTTCCTCTGTGGGAAAAAAAACATACCCCTGTGTGATACTAAAGGGAAGATTAGAGAATTATTTCTGTGTGGCATCTCCTAGTTTAGTGTATGTGATTGAAGATATGATTTATTATTAATCTAATAGCCAGAAATGATTGGTAGTAGATGCTGGGTTCTGAATACCTGTAAGCATTGTCTACTAAATAAGAGCAAAATTACTTTACTGGAGGCTTTCCTCAACTCATGGAAAAGGCAGGTCTTTATGCTTTTTAAAGGTCTTGACCATGGCAGTCCCTATCTGAAAGTCTGGAAGAGCACTGTTGTAGAGCAACAGTTTGGGAATAAGCCATGGGGAGGAGTCACAAGATGCTTGCTTCTCCTCTAGTGAGCTCCCTGCTCCATCTGGCAATTGTAGAGCAGTCTATTTAAGAGGTGCAAACAATTTGACTTGAACAGTTTTTTTTTTAGGTAGAGTTTGCTACGTGATAGAGTCCTCAATGTTCTTGATGGAATTGAGTACTTCAGATGTGATTTATTCTGCAACAATAAACTGTGCCCTCTGATCTGTGAAATTAGCAAGTAGTGTTATTTTTTGAGTTAGTTGGTTATGAAGAATCAATTAGGTTTGAACTAGCAAGTGTGGTTTGGTCTTACTTTGTTTTTACAAATCAAAGCTAGCAGTTAATCTACCAGTTCTTTATGTGGATGCTGAGGAGCTGTAACAGCAAAATAAATAATTCTCAAAGATATGTGGGGAAGAAAAGAAATGCTACAGATGGACTGATTTGAATCCTGAGTTCTTGAGATTCGTCAACGCTACTTATACTTTCATATTTGAATGGGAAACTAAAAAGATTTAGGCAGTATCTGTTTTTTTAAAAACACTTCTACTTGCATAGAGTGTTGAAAAATCCACTTGTTGTCTAGCTACCTTCATCTCTCCATTTGCCTATAGTCTTTTTGAAGTCTTTCCTGGCTTTTCCACTTTTTTTTTTGTATCTAAACAGCTATTTCATTGCATTTATGAGGGAGGCTGCAGTGAGAGGTCCTATTACACATTTGTCATTACTTCAGTTTTCTTGATGCTTTCAGCTTCACCTGTTGTGCCTCTTTCATATTTTCAAGCTGTTTGTTTTGCCTTTTGTAAATATTAACATCTGCTGAATGCCTCTCCAAAAACGTTTCCCCCAGAAACAGTTCCTTCCTTTATGCTTAATGCCAGTCTCTTGGTGCTTGGTTATATGCATTATCTTCTGCTTTATTTCTTGCTGTTCATTCTTCACTCTGTCTTCATTTTGCAGCTAATATCCCAACAGAAGTGAGTCACTACCAATAGGAGAGCTGTAATCCATCAGGTTCAAAAGCACTGACTTCTCTCATTTTGGCAAACTGAGGTTCACCACACTGTTCCTGCTTTCACCCACCTGGGCTGGACATTAGAATCTAATGTAGTGTCTGTGCATTTATATAGACTTAGCTTTCTGCCTCTTGTTATATATCTCTGCCCCCCAAAAACAGCAAGATTTTCACAAATCTTAAAAGCTAAGATCTGTTTTTGATTGAAACTTCCCCTCTATGGAAGACATTTAACATTTTATCTATTTTTGTGGAGGGAGAAAAGCATCTAATGTCACTCACTTCAAGGGATGGAAGAGATGCAGGAGCTGTGGGATACATAAGGATCCAAAAAGTCTTTGTGATGAGGTTTTTAACAGAGCGCAGCAGGATCAGTCATCCTTATTTGATTAGATGTTTAAAAATCCAAGTCTAGGTATAATGCTTATTTAAAAAAAAAAAAAAAAAAAAAAAAAAANAAAAAAAGAAAAACAACCCACAAGCCTGCAGAATCAGTTGTTACTGCAGTTTTCCTTTTTTTATGATATCTCAAAAAAATACAAAGTTTAGGGCAAAACAGCTTGAAAGCTTTCAGTTCTCCTTGACTCTGTAAATCTGAAAGGTACGCCAGTTTACAGAATTTGCAGAAAGACTGCAATTTGATGGGCAAGGATGCCTCCTAATCACCAAGGAATGACCCTACTTGGTAACTGGTTCCCAGAGACTCTCACAGGACAAGGCATGGTGATGCTCTAATCTTGTAGCAGATCTGTGAAGGCTGATCTTTGTGCTAAATTGTGTGCCTCATTAAATTTGGGAGCCTCTCTGAGATGCTTCCAGAGTTGTTCTGTATAAGTGCTGAACGGGTCCTAAAGGTGTTATCTCTTGCTGCTATTAAGTTGAAGTCGTCTTAGGTGATCTAGACACCAATGAAGAAACCATCCAAGGAACAAAAAGCCACACCCAAATTGTTATCATAAGCCATTTTTTCATCTTTTATTTCACAAATTTTCACTTTATTTATTTTTTGAACTCCAAGAACAATTGATATCACAGAATTAACAAGAGGGGAACAACCAGAAAAGGGAATAAAGAGAATGTGACTAACAATGCTTACTTTTGCCATTTGATAGGAAGTGATTGGCATTCAAGATTACCAGGCAGAAGTACAAGTATATGAGGATCTACAAACTGGTGAGTTAAGTTCAGATGTTCAGACTGTATTTCTAGTATTTAAGAGAGTAACGGACTGCTAAGTTCCAGGAACAAGCCTATGCTTCACTTGAAGCACTCAAAAGCATAGTACCAAGAACCCATTGCTGAGCAGAGAAATGCAGTATGTTAATGATGAAATGAGTTTATTGGATTAGTCAGGCTTTTAGTAGAGGACTTTTATATAAATCTCATTTGCAGATGTATTGGTCTATAGATACATTTATCTCTTAATGCAACAGAAAACTGAAATATCCAGACCAGATGATTCCCTTAGATGTTGCAAGGGCTGGCTGCTCCCCATGAAGATGAGGGGTGTTGCAGGGCAAGCTCCTCACCAGCCAGGGCCCACCCTGCTGCCCCAACAAGGGAATAGGGCTGGATGTAAAGCCAGGTTTAGCTGAGGGTCCAGACCATCAGGCAAGTTTATGGTGATGAGTCAGGTCTGAGCTCAGGTGAGGAAGTTGACCTGCAGAACAGGCTTAGTGCCTGGACAACGGGACCTATGACCAGCCCCAGGGAAGGATTGTGAGGCAGTAGGGGCCTATCACTGGAGCATCACTGTAAAAGCAGCTCCCAGTGTGTGCTGTGACATCCCCATAGTGCTGTCTGGGAGCCTCTCTCTGGAATAACAAGTGGGAAGGGATGCCTTCAGCATCGCGACTCAGAGCTGCCCTGAGTCCTGGCAGTCAAACCCCCCAGGAGGGGGCATGTGCACACAGGGCCCTGGTGAGTTTCACGGTTGCCTTCTCTACCTGGCATGGGTACCTGGCATGGTCCAGATGGCCACTACAGATAGCCATGTTAGTTTTGATGCCTGATATCAGAAGAAGATTGTAGGTGTTAGTAACAGCCAGCCTTACATGCTGAATTGTTACCATAAATATTGTACACACAGCCCTGTTTCAGCCACTCCGAGAAATTCAGAGAAGCAAATGCATGTTCTCTCCATCAGTGTCAGGTATCATTGTATCAGGGTATATAATCATAGTCCTCTTTTTCTGTTAATTCACAATAAAGGGAAGGTAATCTCATTTTAATCAGGACTTTGCTCTAGTCCAGTGCAAGAGCAGTGAGTCATCACTGACTGCAGAGAGTTTGTCCCTGGTTTAAGCTGGTGATAGAGAAGGATGAATTTTGCTTCTTCCTTGTGTCAAACGCTTAAATATGATGCAAGTTGCATATCATTTCCTAAACAGAGATGTCTCAAAATTATTTCTTTTCTTATAAATATAAATACCTTACAGAGCATGAATTCCACAACCCAGTGAAGAAATTCTGTTGGACATAAGTCTTTTAGAGAGTACATAACATGTTTCACTTCATCCTGTTGTTGTAAGTCTCTTCAAGATCCTCCATCATCAAATCCTGCTGGTTATTCATCCAATTTCCTTTCCTAATCGGCTTTCTCTCTGCCTTGACATTTTGACAAGCTTGATCCTGGGGTGTTTGGTAGTTGGCAGCTGGTAAAATGGTGTTGGTTTGGCCTCGCTGGGAGTAGACCTCCCTGTGAATGATGTCCTTAGAGCAGAGCTGAAGTTTAAAGGCTGCCTGAAAGCCTCTGCGAAAGTTTTCATTAAAGAAACCATAGATAATGGGGTTGACACTGCTGTTGAAAAAGGCCAGCCAGTGGGCGAAAGGGTAGATATAAATGTTGATGATCTGCAGCTGGATATCTGACAGGTTGGCGTAGTCTGAGAGCATCATCAGAGTCCACAATGGAAGCCAGGATAGGGTGAAAAGCAAAGCCACAATAATGAGCATTTTGATGACTTTTTGTTTCTTCTTAGACACAGTGTGTCGCTGCTCCTGGCTGTGCTTTCCCACTGTAGGCATTGCTGTGTTGAAGAGAGCAATGCCTATCCTAGCATACATAATAACAATGAGTGACAAGGGGGCAAGATAGATATTGGCAAACAGAACTGTTGTATAGATCTTTCTCATTCCTGGGTTAGGCCAGTTTTCCCGGCACCAATATACAGGGCGGGTTTCATTGCCATAGCCAAGGATTACTCTTATATGCTTCTCTTCTTGTACCTGCAACATGACTGCTGAAGGACACATGATTGCAATGGCCAGAATCCAGATGACTGTTATAATGATGACAGCAGCTGAAGTGGTCAGCTTCTGCTTAAACGGATAAACAATGCATCGAAACCTGCAGCAGAGGCATCCAGGAATGAATGTGGAGAAGCCATTTAGATAATGCTTAGAGAGGTAAACATAAACATATACACAGGTATAAAATTGTGTATTGTTAAAATTGTACATTGTTAAAACTGTGTATTTTTTAAAGGTACAGATGGAATTGTCTCATCCTGCATACACCAGTGGAGTTGCATGTAATTGCTCCATTTAAGAACTGTGTTGAGGAAAACAATCTAGAAGAAAGTTAGTTAGCGTAAGAAATCTCTTGGTTATCATCTGTGTCTGTATCAACCTGCTGCTGCTTCAGTTAACTATGGCAGGCACCACTGCTTCTGCTATCTAGCTTAACTAGGGAACTAACCAACTCTAGGCAGTCAGGTACAGCCCAGCTGTGTGATTTTTAAGAGATACTGATGGAAGAGCAATTACTGTGGATGCACTTCTGAGCTGGCCATGTTTTAAGGGGGCAGCCTTATGAACTATATCCATCTAATATGTTGTGGTGTTGTGTGAATTAATCAATCTGCCTCAGTGTGGTCAGGTGGCATGAGGGAGATGAAAGTGACGGTTTATCATCTCTACATCATCTTACCTGTCTACAGCAATTGCAACCAGAGTGAAGATGGAGGCAGAGACAGAGATTCCTTGGACCATGCCACTCATCTTGCAAACCATGCTCCCAAATGGCCATCCTGGAAGGAAACAGGCAATTGAAATTTCTACCATCTCATTGCAGCACTGTGGTCATATGCATAAGAGGAAATTTCTATCCCAGAACAAATACTTTCTTTTTGCTCTCGCAGGCCCCTGTAGGGGTCAGGAAGGTACAGGTTATGTAAATAAACACGCTGCCAGTTGCCTAGGTGAGTTTCTGATGTTCCAAAAAGCAGCAAAGCAAGCGTTTGTGGTTTTACATAACACTGAAGTGAGACCAGCAGACAAGAAAAGGGTATTGACCGCTACACATGATTGCTCTCTGCATGTTGCTGTAAGTACCCACTTAGTCTTCCTGGACATATAACATAGTACTGGGATAATCCCTTGTAAAAGATGCAGGATGTGGAAGTCAGCAAGGACTAGTCCTTGTGCCCTAGTGCCCTAGTGAGAAGGTAGTTTAGAGGCTTGTCTTCCTCATCTGTGACTTCCACTGACTTGAAATGCCTACAGAACTCCCTCAGAAACAGCAGTGTGTAAACAGGACTACTGACCCAGTGCTTTATTAGGTGAACTTCTGTGCGCTGTCACCATATGCGTTGCAAAGAGAACCTGAACCCCTTCTGCCCAGCATGCAAGATGAGGGCTCTGAATTTGCCCTCATCTTTCTCACTGGAGTTTGGATTCTCTATGCCAATGACAGAGATTAAGAGCAGTATACGTGGGTCACTGTCACATGCAACCAACTCTCAGGTTCCCCAGGGAGGCCAGCACTCAGAAATACAGGTGAATCCCCCTCAAGCTCTTTTTGCTGTGCAGTGTGAACCAGCGTACCTGCAATGATGTTGTCCAGGAGTGTGGTGGGCATGCAGAAGATTCCCACCAGTAAATCGCTGACAGCCAGGTTTAAGATGAAAAGATTTGTGACCGTTCGCATATGCTTGCTCCTCAGAACAATATAGCAGACTACTCCGTTGCCAACCATACAGAGCAGGAAGATGAGGAGGTAGGAGACGATGAAGATGGCTGCCACTGAAGGCTGATGATGGTAGAAGTCCACGTAGGAGACATTACCTTCTAAGTAGAGGTACTTGTATGTCCCATTATAACTCAGCAGATGAGGCCAATCGAATGAAGAATTTGAGTCAGTTTCCTTACTCATGTTGTGATGTGCCTTAAAAGATACTTTTAAAAGGTCATTATAATGCAATTGAAATTGATTTGAAGAAGTGTGACTGGTTTGGTTATGCTGAAGTACATATGAGCTTGTGTATACTCATCTCTCTAAGGTTTATTCTAGCGGTCCATATTCTGCCCTCCTCCTCCCCACCTCCCCAAAGTGGAAAAGCAACAAACATTATTAGTTTGATTCTACAACATAGGTATATAGAAGTGACCAGTAAGACTGCTGAAGATTTTCTTCCTTCTCTGGTCTTTGTAAATGTTCTTCCCTTCCCAAATAAGAGGAAATCCAGACAGGATGTAAACAAATCTATTGTGATGTGTCAAGCAAAGAAAACAACAACCGAACCATTTATTTGGGGAGGGGGGGGGGGCGGAAATCAGAATTCTTGAGAAATCTATTTACTCAACAGCTTGAGTAAACTAACTGTTAGGCAAAAGCAAGGTTGCTGAGCCATTAAAAACTGGTGAAAATACAGCATTCAGAAGGCATGAATCTTCACCTGAATGTATCCAAATCCAATCACATTTAACTGAAAAGAAAATATTTTTGTGTACTACTGATAATAGACCATAATTGATTTTACTTTCCTATGTACAGTCTACATAGATCAAGAAAAAAGTCAGGAAACATGGATGACCTCTGTATTTAAAATGTGTTGAAGTACAAGATAACTGGATGTATTTTCTAGCTCTTCTACTGAATTCCTGTGTGATTTGGGGGAATTTGTAGTCTTTCATGTTGCAATTTCCTTGTTATAAAATGTGGGAAATACTTTTCCCACATCGTGTATTCACAGAGCTCTTGGAGCGGGTCCGGAGGAGGGCCACTAAGATGATCAGAGGGCTGGAGCACCTCTCCTATGAGGAAAGGTTGAGGGAACTGGGATTGTTCAGCTTGGAGAAGAGAAGGCTCCGGGGAGACCTCATTGTGGCCTTTCTATACTTGAAGGCAGCATATAAACAGGAAGGGGAATGGCTGTTTACGAGGGTAGATAGAGATAGGACAAGGGGGAATGGTTTTAAACTGAGACAGGAGAGGTTTAGGTTAGATATTAGGAAGAAGTTTTTCACACAGAGTGTGGTGACACACTGGAACAGGTTGCCCAAGGAGATTGTGGATGCCCCATCCCTGGAGGCTTTCAAGGCCAGGCTGGATGTGGCTCTGTGCAGCCTGGTCTAGTGGTTGGTGACTCTGCCCATAGCAGGGGGGTTGAAACTAGATATCGCTGTGGTCCTTTTCAACCCAGGCCATTCTATGATTATAGCTGGGAAAAATTGATAGGTTTTCTTTCAGAGTCTTTTTTTCAAGTCAAAACTCGCTTGATAATGATACAATCTCTGTTTCAAACTGTAAGTGTCATCATCTGTGTTGTAGTAGCAATGCTTTCAGAGTTGCTGGAGGGTTTGGGAAAAGGATCTTTAATGCTTGAGCATATTAACTTCCATACTTAACTTACTGGGCTTAACTTTCTAGGCTACAAGCTGTTTTCTTGCCCTGTAAAACCTATAGCTACATATGGCTATAGATCGAAGTTCACTATGGCGCACTTCTAACATGTGCATTATACAGGGCATAGAAATTCCATCAGCCTCTGTAACAGGTTACACTGGCATCTTGATGTTTACAGTGGACACCAGGTAACTGGCAGGGAGCGTTCAAATATGTTTTTTCGTATATATTTTATCTGCAAGGTAGAGACTTTGAAACTTAAGTAAAAGGAATAGGAAAAATGCTTATATGTGTCTGCTGATGGCTTTGGGGCAATAAATTAAAATGGGTTGATGAGGTTGTGTATGAGGGAAGGAAAGTGCTGGCTCAGTCTCTTTACTTATGAAGGGAAACTCAGGCTCCTTTTTTTGTGCAACTGCAGTTTCGGCTACCTCCTCAGATTCCTGATTAAGGTATTTCCCGTGTCTATGAAATAATGGTGGAAGGTGTGATATTCTGCTGTCACCCTGCACAGGGCAGCCCTCTACTGAAGAAAGCAGTATGAGGAAACGATGCCAAAAGAGTGGGTGTTTGTCTTCATTCTTCTTGCTGTTTTACCTAAAGACTTGCTAATTAGAGCTTCTGTCTCTGCCTATTTTTCCCTGATATATTTACTCGCATTTAGTTCTCAGGAAAGCACTGCAGTTTTTCTATATTTTGTTTGTTAATGAAATTCAGTAATGTCAAAAGCTTTGCAAGTGTTTTACTTCCAAGTAGTGCAGTAAAAATATATATATTCTGGTATGCCCCAGGTTTGGAACAAGTATAGTGGTGAAAATTATATAGACATCTTGTGTTTTCTGCTATGTTGGATGTCAGCAACTATACAGCGTTTGCAATGCATTTGTATTTTTACATATTCTTTATGTATTTTAACAAAGCAATGTACTAACTACCTGTACTGGTTATGCATTCTTTTTCTTTGCTTTTATGCTGAAAAACTGTGTTGGTTTATTTCATTTTATTCAAAATATGTTCAAAATTACTTAATTATTTTCATTCAAATGTTGTATGTGCCAAATGTTTTAATTACACAGAGATCACAGATTCAGCTATTGCAGAAGGTGCTTTAATAGCAGCTTTATTCACTGAACGATACAGGTACTGATGAAACTGCACACAAACATGATGAACAGTGAGAGCAGTAGTCAAAAAAAGACATTTGTCAGTAGTAGCATATGCCATTCCTTTAATCACAGCTCTCGAGCTGTGCTTTGTAAATCCCAGGAAATGCTTCATCACTAAAATCCCATCTAATGCTTAGCATCTCTTCTGCTCCCTTTTGGCCTCTGTCAAGAAATTATTGCTCACTTGCCTCCTCTTCCCTAGCCAGCTTCTCAGGGTAGTAAAGAGCAGGAGGCCAAGCTTTCCCTGCCCAGGGAGAAAACCATCTAGATGAGAATTAGTGCTTATTGTAAGAGCTTCCCCACAAAGAAAGGGCAATGTCATGACCTTTCCACTTGACATAGTTATTCTGGGTGAGGAATGTAAAATGCCAGCAGTTGGCCTGTAGCTCTAAGTCATTTATAAGGCTGCCAATCGATGGGGTTAGTCAAGTTAGAAATAGGGAGTGTTCATGAGTTCAGCCATCTTTTCCTGATAGCTAGTGCTGAAACCAAGTAGAGGTGCTTGGTTTAACACAGAAGAGGTGTAATAGTGAGGAGCAGAGCAGACAGAGCCAGTAATCTCATACTTGCTGTATGTTTGGAGCTAACAAAGCAACAGATGAAGTTTCCCTAGACAAATTGCCGCATTTTAGGTAAATGCAACTGTGCAAGAAAATACGAATTCTGGTCTGTGCAGAGTAAGCACAGGACTGATTAGGTAAGTCTCACACCTAGCTTTGAAAATTTTGGCCAAGAATGATAGTACATCCAGTCCCAAACAAGCTTTGGGAAAAAGTCAGGCCCTCTGACCTTGCTCATCTAACAAAAATAAGTACACGCTTGTCTTTTTTGGTGGTGGTTGTTGTTACTTCCTCTGAGGTTCATTCCAAGTTCATGTTCTCCAGCATTTGTGTGCAAATAGGAGAGCCACAAGTGTTTCAGTTTACTGTAAATGAACACTAATTTTCCTTCGTAATCCCTTGCTTCCCAGAGATGGAGCTTTTAAGACAGGCGTTCCAGACTAGGGAAGATTGCATTTACCTCACACTGTTGTTCATGATCTATGCTGTTGCAATGCAACCCTGCAGATAAGAGAAGTGGGTTCCCTTGCCCTGCCTTCAGTAGTCTGGTTTTTTAGAGTTCTCTGATGTGTTGAGGGGAAGCTTTTTGGTAGATGAGCGTTGTTCCTCTGTGCAGGAGCACAGAAGGAATACTTATGGTTCAGATTTCATTGCTACTTTACACCTTATATATACAATAGTTCATAGGCTGTACAGGCTTTGCTGGATGTTTTATAAGAAGTTTTTGCTGGTATGAAACTTTGGTCCCAGGGAGTACAAACCCTTGAGGGTCACTCCTGTGTAGTGGCTGTATTCTAATAAATTAATTAGAATTCTATTCATTAAGACAACTGAAATTATCCCTTATGCTAAAAGCATAATTTTATTGTACTTCCCTTTACCTACTAATTATTCTCTAGGTGCTTATCTTGGATTCGGCCTCTTTCTGATGGTATACTGTAAAGCAATCACTTTCAGTCTTCTCAGTAAAGAACTTTGAAATAGTTTCCCTTTGTAACCGATGAGCAAGAAATTGCAAATGGGAGCTGTCTCTGTCTTACAGCATCTGATCACACTTGCACTCATGCCATTTTGTACTAAATATGGTGAGCTTGCTGTACAAATACTGTAGCTTACAGGAAATGGCAAAGTACACGTTTTTACTGTTTTGAAGTCAAGGGGGACAGGATTGGCTGGAAGAAGAAACGAAGTGTAGTCCTTTCTATTTTGACAAGTAAAACAGACTGATAAATAATGGAGGGACACAGAAGACTAAAACATAATTCATCTAAGAAAGGGGAAGTAATATAATGCATAAATATTACCGGATGATAAATAAGAGTAATTTGCTTCCACTTAGTGCAGCCATGCCCTTATCAAATTACTATGAAGAACTGCCTGCATATTGTTTTTAAACACAGATAGATGCACTAGTGAAATATCTGTGACAGCATCCCTACGCAAATAAGCAGCATGAAGTCTCACAGTGCAAGCAGGGCAATCTTGTGCCATTGGATATGGAAAATTAATTTACCTCCATAACAGTAACAGATCGAGGTAATCATGAAGTGAATGCAGTTACTTTTATGTTGGCCACGTGGAAGAATTCTGGCATTCACAGGAGCTGGGCAGTACTACTTCATCCCCTTGTACTGCAATTTTTATCCATATTGTTGTGTGCATAAAATCTCACTGCGTAATCCTCTGAGGGCTTAGAAACAGAAACAAAGACAATGAACTGTCAGGGACATGAACAGAAGTGTCACTAGGGAAAAAGGAAATGTACTGCAGTAAGTGCTAAAAGAGTCATCTTGTCCTTAGCTGTACACTCAGTAATGGGTTAACTGCAGGAACTTCTTGGAGACCTTGGGATGTGGTAGCACCTCTGTTCTGCTTGGAAGTTAGAAAATTGTGCTAGCAAAATACGGCCACTGAGGGATGGCAAAGCAAACAAAACCCCAAGCCGTAGTGCTTATAGAGTAAGAGGAAGACACTTAAGGAAGCAATACCAGGGAACAAGGACCAATTGCCTACCAGGTACTTTGTCTGCAAGTTAACATTTCCTGTGGAAAGCAGCCTAAAATCAAAAAGCTGTTCAACAAGAGCAGCTGCATAGTAATGTTTGGAGATGCAGGGGGGAAAAAGTGTCTGTGGCAGCACTGTGGATGAGGATCTGTAATTTATACCAAGTTTCCAGCTGAAAGTGAAGGGCAGCATAGCACAACAAAACAAGCACTTAAGTAGGACAATAGCTGATAAAATGCACAAGATGCCTCCAATGTTAATTACTTACAGCTCATTTAGTAGTATGTTGCATGGAGATTTGGACCAAATCAAAGAAGTCTAAAGGAAAGCTGTAGGAAAGATCAGAAGGCTCAAAAGGACAGCTTACAGAGAAACAGTAGAAGTTACAGGATAATTTCATTAAAAGAAAAAGTATGTTTAAAATTATATTGCAGTGCCTGCCTCCATTTTATTCTAAGTTTCAGAAATACTTTATTATCGTACATTTCAAAAAGTTGGCCAAAAAGGACGTATCTGCAGTACGTTGTAAGAAAGACTCATTTTTACTTTCTCTTTCAGTAGAAAGAAGACTTCAGCAACAGCCAAACAGGCTCCAGAAGTATGCAATAGGCAGAAGAGCAGAAGCCATTCCTGATAAAACAGAGCATTGAGGCTTGTCACGTTAAACACCACAAGCAAAACAGTGTTTCTGTCAAGAAAAGATTTCATTACGGAGTTCTGTTAAAATCTTGGAAGTGTTTATTAGGCATGTTTTAACTTAATTTTGCACTTAATCTTATCTTCCCCTATAAGTAGAAATGCTCCATCTGTAGAAAACTTGAATTGCAAAGTACAAACTCCAAGAGTATTTAGGAATATGAATAGAGCACTCTGGAAGTGAATGTTTGATTTGTCTTTTAATACATCATAATTTCATGGAATACTTCATGAACCACCTAGGAGTGTCCTCCCACACAGGTATGTGTCCTATCTCACCGAGTGTGTCACAGGTATAGGACAGGCTTTCAGCTAAGAGGAAGCTGTAATAGAAGAGACACTTAAGAGTATCGAGCTAAAATTAAAAATAATTTATTCTCATTGCGGCATACTTCCATGAACACAAAATATAAACTGAGAAGCAAATCGTACATTTATAAATGGATAATAGCAGGGAGACATACCATGCGGAACTAATGAATGGGCTTTGTGCTTTGGACATTTGTCTTCCCCTAACAGTCATCTGAGAAATCTGAGCAGTGTGGTGAAATGCAGTATTTTGTCAAAGGCTTTTTTAGTTTGTGGGTTTTATTGTTCTTGTTTTTAAAGATCTTCCACTTTTCCTGTCTTATTTTTGAAGAGCACTGCTATCAGTAGGAGTGCTGTAAAAGACAAAACAAGACTTAATTGTGGATTACTCATCCTCTTCAGCAAGAAATAAGCCAAAAAGCCAAAATGCAAATTATTCAAAAGATGCTATAGCATGAGGCTTTCACAGCATGTTTCTTATTTGTCTAGAATGTATAAAATTTTCACTCTGCTTCGTATTTTTGACATTCAAATAATACCACAGCTTAGATCAAATAGGTCTTATTCCTACACAGAATGAAGAACCTTAATGCTGAAAATTTACTGTAGCAAGGCTTTGCTATAGCTATTTTCTGCCATTTGCTATTATTTGACCTTAAGGTGCCAATGTGTCAGCACATTGATGTCTTTAGTCACATTTGTGACTTCTATTAATTTGCTGTGAAAGTTTCTATGTTTGAAGTTTCTTGCTTGGCTGTAGATTGAGCACACGGTGGAAATCTGCCTTTCTATCTGTCATGAAGATGTGTGACATGCCACAGAGGAGACAACAAAAGAGGGCTGAATAAACAGATAGTGATAGGGTTTTAGTAGTTAGCTAAGAGGGTACTTAGTTACACAGTAAATGAAGATTCCTCTGCAGCAAGGGCACTTAGAAAAATATTTTCTGTGTATATATTATATTTAGGTGGCTATTAACTATTGTTTCTCATTATTATAACAGGTTTTATTGTTGATTAACACTTAGACCTTAAGCTTCTGAGTATAGTTTCTCTATTGATGTGTCACAGTCTACTTTATGTTTTAACTAAAACCTCAGCCAATTGTTCCCTGAAATAAGATTAAAGTAAGATTCCACCACAGGAGGCTAGCCACTTTACTAAGAAACCTAGCAAGTCATAAGATATATTAGCTCCCTTATACTTGCAAATGGCTTTTGTCATCTTTCTCAACAACTCCCCCAAGATTGCTTGCATCCCAAGCCTCACAGTCTTGAATTTCCTTGTGGCGTTTTTGCAGCTGAAATCAAAGGAGCCTTTTCACCCTTATTCCTGCCTGCCAGCAGCAGAATGAGAAACCAGGATGTTACTACCACTAATGTCAGCAGCACAGGAGGAGAGAAATTATCAGATAAGCACTCATTAAGTAAACTGCAGGGAAGTTATAGAACCCATTCAGTACAGAACCTAGCTTGCTTGTGGCAAGAGAGCCTTTTGCCTGTGCTGTAAATTAATAGCACCTGAGTCAGAAAACCCAGCACCTAAAGGAGAGAATGTGTTTAGAAGATGCAGAACGTCTAATTGAAAGCTATCCATTTTTATTGAGGCAAAATTAAGGCACTCACTTGACCTGGTGTTTGGTACACTTTTCAAGACATCTGTCACTTCGGGAGATTACCCCTCAGAGGGGTTCCCCACCATCGATCGCCCTACAATCTAACACTGTCAGGAGGAGTGTTGAGCTTACTATGGGATGAATGATATACGAGACATGACTCCGCAGAAAGCCAAGTGTACTCATCGCATCTTAGCTCTGTTCAGACATGCGTTCAGTAGAGAAGTAATGAGATTGTTATTAAATTCAGTGGATCTTCAGGGCTATTACCAGAAAGTGTAGCGGAAAAAGACTAATAGAGCAGAGGTAACGTTCTTCCTGATCACTACTGCATGCATGACTACCAAATGCAGCAAGCTTAGCAGTGTTTTGAAAGCAGCCTATCAAGCCTTTCAGATTGCTCTCTTCTCCTTAGTTCAAGTTGGCTGATCAGAAAGATCTGCTGTTCCTGTGAGCCAGACACCAAGCATTAAATGCTTGGTGCCCTCTGGTATTCCCTCATACCTTGCTTGTATTTGCCTGTTCTTTATTAATACATTAATTGAACTCAGAAAGGGGAAAACAAGTTCCTCAAATGCACTAGTTGAGAAGCTTTGAATAGAATTAAACTATTTGAATTAAGTCCTCCTGAGATAAAATCTTCAAGTAGTGGCTTTCCAGCCATGATGGGAAATTGACCAGGGACCTCAATAAATGCAGTTTGAGCCTAGACAGCTGGAATAGTACAAGTAGTTCAGGTCCTATAGCAGAACAGTTTGTAAAGAATGGGCGAGTGTGCCTTGGGTCAAGCACGGATAGAGCTGAAGCATTATTATTATTATTTTTTATACTATTACTAAGAAATTGTTCCAATTTATGTTGCTTTGTGGTTAAAATACAATTGTACCTTAAGGTAACTATAGAAGCTTCTGTCACAGGTGTTACTTTGTGAATTTAAGGATGACAAGGCATGCCAGCAGAGTAGTAACTGGAAATGCAAGTGGGAGCAGAGATTACTGTAGCCATCTCTCCAGGTGGAGTTAAACATTAATCTTAGCATATGTAGTGGGATAAACATTCACTAATTGAAAGCTAGTCGAAAAGTTCTGATTAGGAGAGAGCTTCAATCTGCTCTGGATCTTCCTACCTACCCCTTAAGCCCATCCAGCTCTTAGTTTCCTAGCTCATATCATAATGCCGGTGTTGCAATTGAAAGACAAGGGTCCTGATTATGAAATTTTGAAGTGTCCATTCATGATATTTCTGGTAATGTGGGGCTTAACATGCCAGCATGGAGCATGCTTCCCTATTACCAAATATACAGCTTGCTCTAGTTGCCAGTATAGCTTATTAGGTTATATATTGAAGGAAAGTTGTATTTTGCATTAAAATATCACTAGTTCATGTAATGACATAGTACTCTGATGGAAGCCCTTGAGTAGTATGGATTTTAACTACCTTGTGTAGGAAAATCAAAGACAGTGTTCTACAGATTACTTAGCTGGTAATGTCCTGTGCTGCCTTGTCCTGATGAGTTTTTCTACTGACACATTCCAGTAGGAAAAGAGAGCTCAGGTTTCGTTTGAGGACTAAGAAGTTCCTCTTGCTCATGTCTAATGGTGTGTTTAAAAAGCAAAATGACAGCATCAAGTCAAAAGCCTTTATTTTGTGCAAATAAAGGAAGAGGGGGAGAAATCTCAAAGACGTTTGTGACAGCTTTCTGAAGTACTGTCTTGAGTCCAGTTATCAAGCCGTTAATGTTTAAAGGATAATGTTTAGTAAACTTTAGTTTGGACAACAGAAGTTCTGGAATATATTCCTTTCTGTGTAGCTGAAAGGCACATATAATTGTAATACTCATGTGGACAGTCTAATTCATCTACATACAGCAGAACAGAAGCAGTTTGCTTACAAATTAAGGTGAAAAGAATATAGGGAAAAGCAGAGGGAGCTACCTAATAAGCATCCATTTCTGACAAGAATCGCAGTAACAGGTCCAGAGTTATGAGAGAGACACTGTCTTTCCAGGTACTTGCTGTCGTTTCACAGAAATGTAGGTGTTAGTGTGAGCTACCTTGCTTTATTCCCCCCTCATCACCCAAGCCCACTCAAGCCATAAGTAGAAGCAAGTCATAGAGCAACAGCTGCTAACCCTGCTTGTTTTCAGTTGAGGCTTGAGCAAATGCTGCTTTTAGGGTGAATTACTGTCCCATGCAACAAATTCCTTAAGTTTAGTAGCTCAAGACTGTATCTTCTCCCCATCCTCTATTGTTACTCAGCCAGCTACGCATCCAATGTATGACTTACAAAATGTTCATTTATTTTGCATTTTACATCAGGGATAACAACTTAGGGCTTTTTATCAAAGATAGAGATTTTGTGTATTCATATCTTAACTTCCCTGCCCCTCAGTAATCTCAGAGGCTCAAACCATTGAGTTGGTTTTTTTTGTGCTAATATAAGCTATTCCTCACATACTTAGTGTCCCTTTTGTGTTCTTCTGCAGGTGCGCTGTGTCCTTAGAGATGAAACTGGCATGCAGCACTAGTAACAAGAACATACCCAGCAGTTTTAGTGGGAAGGTAAGGTGTCCTGCTTTGTCATCACTACTTTCCTAATTCAGTCTTATCACTGATTAGCGTTATTTCAGCAAGTTACAACAACTCAGACTTCAATGAAAATAGCTGTCAGAAACCGCCAATATATACATCTTAGCCAAGTTAATCATGCAGATGCCTTTGAGCTATGAAAGTGCTTGTTTTGTAACTGTACTCTAAGGACTCCGCCAGAATTAACTTGAGCTCACATGCTGGATGAAGTCCTCTCCACCACTTAAAGCAATTTTAGTCAACAAGTGATAGATAGCTGAAAGTGAGCTATGACAAATTGTTCCTGATTACATTCATTTCTGTATTCAAATCAACTCATGCTGAATAGTATTAGATTTGATGGACCATTAAACTGTCTTTATCTGATAGGTTGATGATATACTTTAACTACCATAACCTGTGCCAGTCATATCATAATATTGTTGCAATAACCTGGGTTTATCCACTGGAGGGTAACACTGAAAGAAGCACCTTCTAACTCTATTGACTAGAGTCACATGATGGCTAGCATTTTAATCTTCAGTTTTGGGAAGTGTAGGAACCAAACCATCAAGTAGCTATGCCCTTGAAAAGGGGGAGTTAAACAATGATAATTTTTCCCCCCTGAAGACCATTTTCTGTACACCTATGCACCACTTGATTTTTCTGTCGATGTGATTACACTGCCAGCATTAACAGCAGTGCAGCATAGACTATTGCAAGTGGAACAACCAGAAAACTTGCTTAAAAATATTATACCAGGCATGCAGCTACTTTGTTCACAGCAAAAAATGTGGACCTCTAATTTCTGACATATATAGATTCGCTAGACTCAGAACAACTGTTAGCTAGAGGCATTTGACAACTGCCCTGTGAAACAGCCCTTTAAAATTGGCAACTACTTATAGTCAGCCAGGGGAAAAAAATAAACAGATCAAGGTACACAAAGGACTCTAGATGACCCTGTTCCATTGGTGCACTCTTAGTGGGAACAGTCTTTCTCTGTAAGAACCTAGAGCTTTGTATAAAGATTTAGTGGCTGTCACATTGAGAAGGGCACTTCCAGCAGCAGCTGTGCAGATAACTCCCTCTGCCCAGTGATCCCTGCTGATGGTGATGTCACTCAAATCACTTTTGAACCACAAAGCCATTTATACCAGACATGTACTGTCACATCTTATTCCCTCAGTATCCCAAAAGTGACCAGNGATGGTGATGTCACTCAAATCACTTTTGAACCACAAAGCCATTTATACCAGACATGTACTGTCACATCTTATTCCCTCAGTATCCCAAAAGTGACCAGTACAAACTAGTCAGTAGGGCTGCATTATACTCCCTTGGACCAACTTAAGCAGCACAAAGAGAGTTGCTTACCGGATGCTTAACACCACCAGGAGCCCCATGCAGGCAATGTTATGTACTCACCTCAGAGCAGCAGGATTAGCATTCCCCTCACACATACATGCACAGACACAAAGACCTGTTGCCAACAAAGCACTTGCAGTTTCTCCTCAGCTCCTAGCTATAGCAGAGTGGGGAATAGCCCAACCCAACTTAAAGCCAGTTCTCCCCGCTGCTTGCATAGGTTATCCCCACTTACAGTTAAGAGTGTTCCGCAGCAACAACTGGTTCAGTGCAGGGAGGAGGAAGGCTGCAGTCCTGAGTGTAGCAGAGAGGGAATGGACCTCACCAGTGCCTGACAGATGAAGGGAGGAGGGAGGGAGAAGAGAGAAGGAGGGACTGGAGAGAACAGAGAGAACAGACAAAAACCACGATGCTGAACCCTGAGGCTAGTGGGCTGTCACCTGCAACCGTCCCTACCCTGGGATAGAAAGGAATGCACATCGGGACTGTGTTTCTTGCCTGTATTTCTTTATAGACCCTCCTCTTTTTTTTTTTTTTTTTAAGCATCCCTTTGTCTTGGGAAGCTTGTTAGCAGAGTTGGACTTAACAGCTACAGCTACCTCCCCAGGTATCAGCCCTCTAACAGATTCCCACCCACGCGCTCCCAGTCATTACAACTGAGAGGGCAGCAGTCCACGGACATCTCCAGTGTGCTGAGTGCTCCTCAGCACAGCATGCAATGCTCAGGCTCTTGTTCTACATGCTGTGCTCCAGCAATTAGATCAAGCCTCTCCAGAGATAAGGCATGATTAGCTTTTAAATCAGAAGCAGGAACCCAGGGGAAAAAAAAATAACCTGTACAGTCCTTATCAGACTACTTGACACTTAGATTTAGGATTATAGTTAATCCTAAATTACGTTAGCTCTTTTTGCATTCCTTCCCCCTCCAAATTCAACAGCCTCAGACCCCATTAGCCAGTATGGCAGTTCTTATCCCACTGTGACCACTAGAGCTTCCTTGTTTCTCAGGAGTTCAAAGGAGGTTGGGAAGACCAAGAAGTACTCCAGTCCAGCCTTCCCTCTTGCATACAGAGGGAGACGACTGGATCCAGGGCTCTCACCCTGGGATGAGAGCCCCTGCTCTGGTTCTGACTTTCAGGGGGTCACTGGACTGTCACTCCATGGGGACTAGTAACAGAAGAGACCTTTATTCCAGGCTAGGCTGAAGCAGATAATAGAAATGTTGCTAGAAATCAGGAAAATGAGGAGTACTGCCACAAGCTCATTATCCAAAAATAGGTAGAGAATTTCTAAGAATAAGATAACAAGAATGATCAGACATGCTTTGGAAAGGACACGTTCCAGCCTTTTTTGTGTCAATTGTCATAAGGAAAGAAATATTCAGTGATGTACTACAACTAAATCAGATGAAGATAGAATATACCAAAGCTGGTTTGTAGGGGAAGAAGAGAGGGGGGAAAAAAAAGAATATATATATATATGTATATATGTATTTATGTATGTGTATGTGTATATGTGTATGTATGTGTATATGTATATATGTATGTGTATATACATACACATACATATTTATGTATGTGTATGTGTATATGTGTATGTATGTGTATATGTATATATGTATGTGTATATACATACACATACACACAGGAAATGAAAGCTTAAGACTAAAGACAGCTAGAAAACAGTGCTCTCACCACCTATAGGCACAGTCCAAGGACTGAAGTCAGTCGAACAACATTGCCCAGATCAAGACAGGAAACAAACACTGCAACAAACAAGAGCACTCACTGCATACCCTACACTGAAGTAAGAAACCAGCTCCTTTGCCAAAGCTTAAATGCAATACTGAGGCCAAAGGAGGAGGCTGTGGAGGCCCCAGGTGAGGCCATTAAGCTGAGTACCTTAATCAACAACTGAAACCCAGCAGCTCTCACATCTCTACTGAGATCCTCACTGCTGGTATTCTGCAGGGCACAAGTGACACAAGTTGGCAGCATACTTCAGACTGAAGGATGAGACAGAAACATCATCCTAATTTAGGATGAGTCGAGTTGTCCTTTTGTGAGATAATTGCTATACATGACCTGGAAATGAAGGTACAGTGTTGTTCTCTGGAAGTTAAGAATTAAGGTACAGCACTATTTACAGGGGCTCAATAGCAGAGTGCAGCTGGTATGCAAGGAATCCAGTCCACAACAGTTCCCTAGGCAACCTTAGGTGTTGGTAACATCAGGAGAACTTGATTTGCTTGTGCTAAGAAGAAATGTCTTGAAGGATGGAGCAGAGTGGAGACTCTGTCCAGGTTCTAGGATAACATCACTGGGATGGGAGCTTGAGGGTACTATGGTGGTGATAAACTGTGTACTTGCTACCCAACAGTTTGCCATCTCTTGACAAAATGCCATCCTTTGGGTGAACTTAACTCACTCATTAAATGCTCATTATAATACCAAAACACACCTCCATTCCAAAGGCTACTTGCCTCCAAGGTGCAGCTACCCCCCACTGAGCCTATAACTCTTTTTTAGCCTGTAACTTTAGAAATGAGGCAAGAGAATTTTACACAAATTGTAAACAAAGGTACATATGGCTAGAGTTGCTCGAGCTCCACCTGAAAAATAAGAAATAGCATAAAAATGATTTAACAGAGGGGGTATGTCAGGGAATACAACATCAGATGTCAGACATGAACCATCTGACTTCTGGGATCAGTTGATGGGCTGAGCTTCTCTTTCCTTGTTTTGGGGTGCCTATTGGGTAAGATTCACAGAGTCAGTTATACCAAGTGCTTCTCTGGGAAACTTTGAAGTCTCTGTAGAGTCACTTATAATTTAATGCATTTGTAGTTGGTTGTATTATTCATGTTCTTGGTTAAACTCATGCTTTGCAGACAGTGTTTTTATCACTGATAATCCAAAGAACCCATAATCTGTTACTTTAATAAAATGCATTATTCATTAGTCTAGCTGTGAGAGTTCTTAATCTGGGCATGGCCCAATCTCTTAAAGAGTGATCATGCAAGCTTATTTGGATGCTATTAGATTAATTGGGCAGTGCACTCAAATAGTGAATGCCACTGGAGTTATAGTGCCGGATTGGACATCACTCAGAATCTAAGCTCAGCCACATCCAGCCCTTCTGCTGTCTGAGAACAAGCTAGGAAATAAGGGGGTATATTTTCTGTCAAATTATGTTGCCCTTTAGTGTGCTACCTCTCTGCAGTGATGTGCAGAGAGGGTGAGTAGTGAGAAAAGCGTGTGTAATATATGTGCTGCTAACACCCTTTACACAGTGGTCTTTATGACTCATGTCATAAGATATATATGGTCAGTTCAATCTTCTTTCATGGCAGTAGGAAAGTGTTTGACGGGTACAGACTAAACTGATTTGCCTGCTTTCCCTTAAAGCAGTCAACAGTTGAAATTAGAAGGGGCAAATTAATGTAATGGGGTCAAACAGGCAAGGAAGACGCTTTTTCAGCTTTCCTAAGATCCCAGATCCCCCCCTCAAGTCTGTTAAGTGCAGGCACTAGGCTGTCCTGATTTGCAGCCAGTGACACAGTTGGTTTCTGTAGACACGAGAAGGTCTCCATGGAGTCTGTGTGGAAATAGGAGCATCAGTCTCACACTTAAGCGTTCATCTTTTGTTATACACCTCAGAATACATCATGAGGCTTGTAACTGTTGAGTCCCATCTGGCCTGATGAAATAAACAATTCCTCTGAAATTTGAAACACATCATTCAAAAGAAGCCTGTTTTGCCAGGAAAAAAATAGAAACGTCCCTGGTCAGCTGTAAACTTTGCTTTTTTTGTGTGTGAATACACTCAGATGTGCTGCTGTCAGATTTGTGACACAGGTGAGTTGCTCACTTGTGATGGTGTGAATATTTGCTTACTCTTCTTCCGAGTGGCTCATAAAGAGCTGATGCACTGGGGGCTACCTTGTGGTCTAGTCTCTTATTTTAACTAGAAAGTCTTGTAGTTGTAAGAGGGGAACTTGCCACACAGGACAGGAAGTATGCCTAGATCTGCAGTTACAGACATGGCTTTGTTCTTGTAGCTCCTGAAGCAGACTGTGACATTGCTGTTGCATGGCAAGTGACTGTAGATTCGCATGGTATCCGGTAAAGACAATTATCCTCTCTTCTTTATATACTAGAGTAAGTATTCCCAAAATGTGTCCTGCCCAGGGTAAGTACTTTTCTTTCTTTCTTTTTTCTTTTTTTTTTTTTTTTCAAATAAAGATCAGTGGGTGTATGGGCTGCAGCTGGACTTCTGTCTGCCACTAGACGCATTAGAGGGAGTTGCCTGAGACACTATGCTGGAGAGGTCAGGTATGTATACAATCATTATGTGCTGTGTGAGGAGTGTCTGAGAGGCTAGGATGTCACTGACAGATAAAATAATAAAAATGGTTGCAAACTTCATTCTAAGTGTAAAGCCATGATTTTAAGTTACAACAGTGATTTCTCACTTAAGTCTGGGAGCTCATCAGTAAG
Organism: Pavo muticus; assembly: GCA_016647715.1. Classification (NCBI taxonomy): domain Eukaryota; kingdom Metazoa; phylum Chordata; class Aves; order Galliformes; family Phasianidae; genus Pavo; species Pavo muticus. The sequence goes on from JACDJE010000356.1 coordinate 197,888, forward strand.
AAATGTCAGGGATTAAGGAAACTCTGGAATTATTCACCCAAAGAATGTATGAGTGATTTTAATAACTCAGCAGGATCTTAGGACAGCACAACATGGAGTGGTTTCTGATGGAGATGATGGCTTTGAAAGTTCCCCTGGATATTTAGAAGACTTCACCTGGAACAGCCTTTATTAGTTAAGGCCTATCCAGAAAGTTTGACTTAAAATAAAACAAATTAACAGAGATAGTGCTGAAAGACTGAATGTGGGCACTCTTTGAAGGAGACAAACTACAAAGAACTCCCTGTTGCGTAGACTGTTTGGCACATGCTGAGACAAGAACTCATTTTCCTCTGTTCTGGTATCTCAAATAAATGCTAGGAAACACACCCAAAATATTTAGCCACAAGAGGGTATTGGAAATGTATGTGTTGGGTGTAAGCTGGCAAAGTGCAAATTTAGGAATTTAGGAATCTTTTCCGTGGTTTCCCATAGAGGAAGAAGCCAGAAAGTATTCTTGAGATGGCATTTTTTCACCTGGAGAAGAAGAGATGCTCCCTCATGAATTCTGAACTCTTGGTGAAGCCAGACTCATAAGACGCTATCCTGGCATGGGGATATTTACCGGGCATCAGTGAATATGCTCTGATCAGTGCAGGTAAGGAAGAGTGAATACTGAAAAAGGATTGCTTGTTGGTATTTCAAAAGCTCAAATAACTAGCTTTTAAACTTCGGGCTCTCTTTTCTCTTTGGATGGCATATCTATCCTTTTTCTCCATTTTCTATTGGATGAGAATTTAAAAGGAAACTTTTTTTAGCTAAAGGAACGTTCTGCAGTTGGTGGCAATAGCTGTAACTGGTAATTTGTTTTCTGTCAGATGGGTTGCTCAGGGCTTGAGGAAAATAAGGCTAGGATGACTTTGCTGGTGTTGGGGGAGTATATACTGTTTTAGGGGAGTAAGAAATAAAAGACGTGTTACATACACAAATGAGCTCAGAAGTTAAGGCAAGCTCAGAAGTGTGTTTAAGATATAGGGTGTGTTTTTATTTCAAAATAGAAGAGCATGATCCCAGAAACTCGGGACTTTCAGCATCTTCGTTGCCTTGCTGTGACATTATGCTGGACAGACTTGAAAACTGGATTTTGGCTACGGGAGACTACATGGGAGGTGCAGGTAAGTCCCGGATGCTTCTAAGTGTATGTCAAAACATAAAATACAAAAAAAAAACCCAGGTTTTTTCAACTGTAAACAATAGCTTGTTTTGTGCCCCTCACATCCCTCACAGGACAGAGAGATGTGGCTGTTGTTTGAAATGCATGTGCTTTATTTTTCTGTCTTCTTTGCTATTCCAAAATGAAATGGTTAAAGAGAACTTTTGGGAAGACACCTGCTGAGCAGCAGGTTATACAGGAGAGGTTACACATAGAAAGACCTGAGGGTACTCAGAAAAGCTGCAAGGTTTGGCTGGGTGCTTGTAGTGATGCTTTTGAAAAGGAAGGAAAAAGGTAAGGAGGAAGGAAAGGAAGGTAAAAGGTAAGGAGGAAAGAGGAAAAGGAGAAGAGGGTCAGGCAAGGCAAGAAGAAAAGGGAAAGGCTCAGGGAAAGGAGGAAGGCAAGGGGGAATGGAAAGGCAAGGCACGAGGTGAAAGGGAGAAGGTGAAAAAGCAGGGGAAAGGCAAGGAAAAAGTGGAGAGAGGAAAGTAGGAAGGAAAGGCAGGAAAAGGCATGTCTGCTTTTTTTTTTTTCCTTTGTAATTTTTATTTATTTATTTCAACAAGCAAACAGAAAAGCAGAGACTGGGGTAGCATTGCTGCTGTGAGGGGGCTGCCCTGGGGCTGTTGAGTCAGGGCTGATGTCTGCCCCAACCTACGGGGCACTGGGGAGCCATGCTTCACCTCTGCAATATCTCTGCCTTTCAAGTGCTGGCATAAACACGGGCGCAGCTCCAGGTGATTCACGGATAACTGCAGAAATCAAAGTTCAGGGAAGTGGCAGGGGTTTTCTTCAGACAGTCTCTAAGTGTGTGCAGTGTAGCATTGGCTTAAATTTATTAAAGAGCAGATAGGAAGTGGAACTCACTTCAGTGAGCCTGCTCACATTTATCTTGTGATGAGTAAATACAAACTAAAGAAGTACTGGCTGATCCACTTTGAGAGTGTTGGATGCAGTTTGGAAATCAGGAAAAAAAAAAACCCATGCAGTTCAGGTAATGGCTGCTGTACAAAATAAATGAAGCAACACAGTGGGGATGAAGGGAGCCAAAACATCTGCTGGGAGAATATTGTGGGTAATGGTTGGTTTTTTAGAAACCTTTTAATAATATCAGGAGCTGACTTAATGAATACTGAAGTTCTTGCTTAATATATGTGATTATTTTTCCTTATGTACCTTTTATACTTATTGTTTTATACAAATTCAACTTGTAATAATGCCATTATGAAATGCTGGAGTTAGAATAATAGCTGTCAGTCACAATGTCTCCTTCAATGCCTCCATGTGAGGGGAAAGGGGACTTAATCTAAAAATGAGGATTTTTGCCCTCTGGACTCCATCTGTGATTGAGATGTGGCATAGAGTGAGTGGTTTGGCTGGAGAGCCTTTTTTGTGGCTGCACATTGCTACAGTCGCATCCAATATCCCACATCCCATATCTCATGCCCCACATCACATTCTGGTTGCATCTTAGGGAGTTTATTGGGAGGTCTTCTTTGCTGAGGCCGAGTGGACAGGTGAGGGGTTGCAGGTGATGCTGATCTTGGTGTTACGACTGGTCCTGTTCTTATGATGCTGTGAGGACTGGCTTTGCTTTTCCCAGCGGAGCATGGTGGTAGAAAGGCAGTCAGTGGCGTTCATCTCTTTTTCCCGTAGTAGTAGGTGACACAGACACGTGTATACCCTGCTCAGTGGGGAGCATTAAGCATGTAGCTAATTATAATTACAATTACACAGGCCAATATAATAAACTCATTTACTGTCACCTTTTTTCTTGACCAGTGGCGTGTTGGAAAACCTGCGATTCTTCTTGTTCCTGCGGCTGGGGGGCACTCTGCGCTGGCCTCTGGAGTGCCCCTTGTGCTGCCTGCTGTGCCCCCGCTGGGCCCTCACCATCCTTACATCCACTCAGCCCCCCAGCTCCCTAGACACTGATATGTCTGATGGTCTGGAAAGATGCTGGGGAGAAGTTCCTTTGTTGAGCACATAGCAGGAACCCTGTCACCCTGGTGATGGGGGGGAATCCTCCCTATGAGCTCACAAGGATAGAGATGCTGGCAGCATCTCCCTCAGCATCCCAAGTACAAGATCAGCCACCCGAGCCCCTTCTATTCCCCCTGTTGTCACTCAGACCATGATCATGCCTTTCTTTATGCTTGGTGATGGAGAAGTACCTTTGGGATGAGCCGCTGCCACATGCCCATGCACAGGGGTGGACACAGACCTCCTAAGTGCTTCATTCTGGCTCAGCATCACCTTCCTTGGTTTCTTGCTTCTTGGGCAGCTTTGGGGGAGCTCTGTGCACCCCAGCTTCCATACTCAACTCTTCCATATACCACCTTTGCCCATCTCCCTACCACCTCACAGCCCTTTTCCACCAGGACCATTCCAGCAGTGAGACAAGACAAGGATGCTTTCAGGACTTCATTGGCAGGCTCACACCCTGCGGGTTTTTTTTGGTGGAGGGAGCACTGAAACGTCACATCCTGTCCAGTGGCAGCCAATGAGCAAGGAAGCTGCCAGCACTCTGGGAGCCAAATTACTGGCCTGACTTCTTTCTTGGGGTCTTCTGCAGCACATATTTTTGGCCTGCAGGACACAGCATTGTGAGCTCCCCTTGTTACCACAACAACCTCACTGCCACTGTTTTCTCTGTTGGTAAATGTCATGGAATCATTGAAGTTGGAAAAGACTTCTAAGATCATCTAGTCCAACCATCCCCCTACCACCAGTACTGCCCACTAAACTTATGTCCCTAGGTGCTACATCTATCCTTTACTTAAACACCTCCTGCAATGGTGACTCCACCACCTCCCTTGACAGTCTGTTTCAATGCATTACTACTCTTTTGGAGAAGAAATTCTTCTAATATCCAACCTGGACCTCCCCTGGCACAACTTAAAGCCCTTATCTCTTGTCCTATTCATGTTACCTGGGAGAAGAGGCCAACCTCCACCTCAACACAACCTCCTTTCAGGCAGTTGTTGAGAGCCATAATGTCTCTCCTGAGGCTCCTCTTCTCCAGACTGAACAATCCCAGTTCCCTCAGCCACTCCCCATAAGATTTGTGCCCCAAACCCTTCACAGCTTCACTGCCCTTTTCTGAACCCATTCCAGGACCTCAGTGTCTTTTCTTGTAGCGAGGGGCCCAAAACAACATAGTACTTGAGGTGCAGCCTCTGCAGAGCTGAATTTAGGGGGATGACCACCTCCCTGGTTCTGCTGGCGGCACAATTTCCGGTACAAACTAGGATGCCATTGGCCTTCTTGGCTGCCTGGGCACCCTGCTGGCTCATGGTCGGCTGAGTTTGTACCAGCACCCCCAGATCTTTCTTCTCCACGCAGCTTATCAACACTTTTGCTTATGTACCATGCTTTTACCTGGCTACNTTTTTTAAGCATCCCTTTGTCTTGGGAAGCTTGTTAGCAGAGTTGGACTTAACAGCTACAGCTACCTCCCCAGGTATCAGCCCTCTAACAGATTCCCACCCACGCGCTCCCAGTCATTACAACTGAGAGGGCAGCAGTCCACGGACATCTCCAGTGTGCTGAGTGCTCCTCAGCACAGCATGCAATGCTCAGGCTCTTGTTCTACATGCTGTGCTCCAGCAATTAGATCAAGCCTCTCCAGAGATAAGGCATGATTAGCTTTTAAATCAGAAGCAGGAACCCAGGGGAAAAAAAAATAACCTGTACAGTCCTTATCAGACTACTTGACACTTAGATTTAGGATTATAGTTAATCCTAAATTACGTTAGCTCTTTTTGCATTCCTTCCCCCTCCAAATTCAACAGCCTCAGACCCCATTAGCCAGTATGGCAGTTCTTATCCCACTGTGACCACTAGAGCTTCCTTGTTTCTCAGGAGTTCAAAGGAGGTTGGGAAGACCAAGAAGTACTCCAGTCCAGCCTTCCCTCTTGCATACAGAGGGAGACGACTGGATCCAGGGCTCTCACCCTGGGATGAGAGCCCCTGCTCTGGTTCTGACTTTCAGGGGGTCACTGGACTGTCACTCCATGGGGACTAGTAACAGAAGAGACCTTTATTCCAGGCTAGGCTGAAGCAGATAATAGAAATGTTGCTAGAAATCAGGAAAATGAGGAGTACTGCCACAAGCTCATTATCCAAAAATAGGTAGAGAATTTCTAAGAATAAGATAACAAGAATGATCAGACATGCTTTGGAAAGGACACGTTCCAGCCTTTTTTGTGTCAATTGTCATAAGGAAAGAAATATTCAGTGATGTACTACAACTAAATCAGATGAAGATAGAATATACCAAAGCTGGTTTGTAGGGGAAGAAGAGAGGGGGGAAAAAAAAGAATATATATATATATGTATATATGTATTTATGTATGTGTATGTGTATATGTGTATGTATGTGTATATGTATATATGTATGTGTATATACATACACATACATATTTATGTATGTGTATGTGTATATGTGTATGTATGTGTATATGTATATATGTATGTGTATATACATACACATACACACAGGAAATGAAAGCTTAAGACTAAAGACAGCTAGAAAACAGTGCTCTCACCACCTATAGGCACAGTCCAAGGACTGAAGTCAGTCGAACAACATTGCCCAGATCAAGACAGGAAACAAACACTGCAACAAACAAGAGCACTCACTGCATACCCTACACTGAAGTAAGAAACCAGCTCCTTTGCCAAAGCTTAAATGCAATACTGAGGCCAAAGGAGGAGGCTGTGGAGGCCCCAGGTGAGGCCATTAAGCTGAGTACCTTAATCAACAACTGAAACCCAGCAGCTCTCACATCTCTACTGAGATCCTCACTGCTGGTATTCTGCAGGGCACAAGTGACACAAGTTGGCAGCATACTTCAGACTGAAGGATGAGACAGAAACATCATCCTAATTTAGGATGAGTCGAGTTGTCCTTTTGTGAGATAATTGCTATACATGACCTGGAAATGAAGGTACAGTGTTGTTCTCTGGAAGTTAAGAATTAAGGTACAGCACTATTTACAGGGGCTCAATAGCAGAGTGCAGCTGGTATGCAAGGAATCCAGTCCACAACAGTTCCCTAGGCAACCTTAGGTGTTGGTAACATCAGGAGAACTTGATTTGCTTGTGCTAAGAAGAAATGTCTTGAAGGATGGAGCAGAGTGGAGACTATGTCCAGGTTCTAGGATAACATCACTGGGATGGGAGCTTGAGGGTACTATGGTGGTGATAAACTGTGTACTTGCTACCCAACAGTTTGCCATCTCTTGACAAAATGCCATCCTTTGGGTGAACTTAACTCACTCATTAAATGCTCATTATAATACCAAAACACACCTCCATTCCAAAGGCTACTTGCCTCCAAGGTGCAGCTACCCCCCACTGAGCCTATAACTCTTTTTTAGCCTGTAACTTTAGAAATGAGGCAAGAGAATTTTACACAAATTGTAAACAAAGGTACATATGGCTAGAGTTGCTCGAGCTCCACCTGAAAAATAAGAAATAGCATAAAAATGATTTAACAGAGGGGGTATGTCAGGGAATACAACATCAGATGTCAGACATGAACCATCTGACTTCTGGGATCAGTTGATGGGCTGAGCTTCTCTTTCCTTGTTTTGGGGTGCCTATTGGGTAAGATTCACAGAGTCAGTTATACCAAGTGCTTCTCTGGGAAACTTTGAAGTCTCTGTAGAGTCACTTATAATTTAATGCATTTGTAGTTGGTTGTATTATTCATGTTCTTGGTTAAACTCATGCTTTGCAGACAGTGTTTTTATCACTGATAATCCAAAGAACCCATAATCTGTTACTTTAATAAAATGCATTATTCATTAGTCTAGCTGTGAGAGTTCTTAATCTGGGCATGGCCCAATCTCTTAAAGAGTGATCATGCAAGCTTATTTGGATGCTATTAGATTAATTGGGCAGTGCACTCAAATAGTGAATGCCACTGGAGTTATAGTGCCGGATTGGACATCACTCAGAATCTAAGCTCAGCCACATCCAGCCCTTCTGCTGTCTGAGAACAAGCTAGGAAATAAGGGGGTATATTTTCTGTCAAATTATGTTGCCCTTTAGTGTGCTACCTCTCTGCAGTGATGTGCAGAGAGGGTGAGTAGTGAGAAAAGCGTGTGTAATATATGTGCTGCTAACACCCTTTACACAGTGGTCTTTATGACTCATGTCATAAGATATATATGGTCAGTTCAATCTTCTTTCATGGCAGTAGGAAAGTGTTTGACGGGTACAGACTAAACTGATTTGCCTGCTTTCCCTTAAAGCAGTCAACAGTTGAAATTAGAAGGGGCAAATTAATGTAATGGGGTCAAACAGGCAAGGAAGACGCTTTTTCAGCTTTCCTAAGATCCCAGATCCCCCCCTCAAGTCTGTTAAGTGCAGGCACTAGGCTGTCCTGATTTGCAGCCAGTGACACAGTTGGTTTCTGTAGACACGAGAAGGTCTCCATGGAGTCTGTGTGGAAATAGGAGCATCAGTCTCACACTTAAGCGTTCATCTTTAGTTATACACCTCAGAATACATCATGAGGCTTGTAACTGTTGAGTCCCATCTGGCCTGATGAAATAAACAATTCCACTGAAATTTGAAACACATCATTCAAAAGAAGCCTGTTTTGCCAGGAAAAAAATAGAAACGTCCCTGGTCAGCTGTAAACTTTGCTTTTTTTGTGTGTGAATACACTCAGATGTGCTGCTGTCAGATTTGTGACACAGGTGAGTTGCTCACTTGTGATGGTGTGAATATTTGCTTACTCTTCTTCCGAGTGGCTCATAAAGAGCTGATGCACTGGGGGCTACCTTGTGGTCTAGTCTCTTATTTTAACTAGAAAGTCTTGTAGTTGTAAGAGGGGAACTTGCCACACAGGACAGGAAGTATGCCTAGATCTGCAGTTACAGACATGGCTTTGTTCTTGTAGCTCCTGAAGCAGACTGTGACATTGCTGTTGCATGGCAAGTGACTGTAGATTCGCATGGTATCCGGTAAAGACAATTATCCTCTCTTCTTTATATACTAGAGTAAGTATTCCCAAAATGTGTCCTGCCCAGGGTAAGTACTTTTCTTTCTTTCTTTTTTCTTTTTTTTTTTTTTTCTAATAAAGATCAGTGGGTGTATGGGCTGCAGCTGGACTTCTGTCTGCCACTAGACGCATTAGAGGGAGTTGCCTGAGACACTATGCTGGAGAGGTCAGGTATGTATACAATCATTATGTGCTGTGTGAGGAGTGTCTGAGAGGCTAGGATGTCACTGACAGATAAAATAATAAAAATGGTTGCAAACTTCATTCTAAGTGTAAAGCCATGATTTTAAGTTACAACAGTGATTTCTCACTTAAGTCTGGGAGCTCATCAGTAAGAAATGTCAGGGATTAAGGAAACTCTGGAATTATTCACCCAAAGAATGTATGAGTGATTTTAATAACTCAGCAGGATCTTAGGACAGCACAACATGGAGTGGTTTCTGATGGAGATGATGGCTTTGAAAGTTCCCCTGGATATTTAGAAGACTTCACCTGGAACAGCCTTTATTAGTTAAGGCCTATCCAGAAAGTTTGACTTAAAATAAAACAAATTAACAGAGATAGTGCTGAAAGACTGAATGTGGGCACTCTTTGAAGGAGAAAAACTACAAAGAACTCCCTGTTGCGTAGACTGTTTGGCACATGCTGAGACAAGAACTCATTTTCCTCTGTTCTGGTATCTCAAATAAATGCTAGGAAACACACCCAAAATATTTAGCCACAAGAGGGTATTGGAAATGTATGTGTTGGGTGTAAGCTGGCAAAGTGCAAATTTAGGAATTTAGGAATCTTTTCCGTGGTTTCCCATAGAGGAAGAAGCCAGAAAGTATTCTTGAGATGGCATTTTTTCACCTGGAGAAGAAGAGATGCTCCCTCATGAATTCTGAACTCTTGGTGAAGCCAGACTCATAAGACGCTATCCTGGCATGGGGATATTTACCGGGCATCAGTGAATATGCTCTGATCAGTGCAGGTAAGGAAGAGTGAATACTGAAAAAGGATTGCTTGTTGGTATTTCAAAAGCTCAAATAACTAGCTTTTAAACTTCGGGCTCTCTTTTCTCTTTGGATGGCATATCTATCCTTTTTCTCCATTTTCTATTGGATGAGAATTTAAAAGGAAACTTTTTTTAGCTAAAGGAACGTTCTGCAGTTGGTGGCAATAGCTGTAACTGGTAATTTGTTTTCTGTCAGATGGGTTGCTCAGGGCTTGAGGAAAATAAGGCTAGGATGACTTTGCTGGTGTTGGGGGAGTATATACTGTTTTAGGGGAGTAAGAAATAAAAGACGTGTTACATACACAAATGAGCTCAGAAGTTAAGGCAAGCTCAGAAGTGTGTTTAAGATATAGGGTGTGTTTTTATTTCAAAATAGAAGAGCATGATCCCAGAAACTCGGGACTTTCAGCATCTTCGTTGCCTTGCTGTGACATTATGCTGGACAGACTTGAAAACTGGATTTTGGCTACGGGAGACTACATGGGAGGTGCAGGTAAGTCCCGGATGCTTCTAAGTGTATGTCAAAACATAAAATACAAAAAAAAACCCAGGTTTTTTCAACTGTAAACAATAGCTTGTTTTGTGCCCCTCACATCCCTCACAGGACAGAGAGATGTGGCTGTTGTTTGAAATGCATGTGCTTTATTTTTCTGTCTTCTTTGCTATTCCAAAATGAAATGGTTAAAGAGAACTTTTGGGAAGACACCTGCTGAGCAGCAGGTTATACAGGAGAGGTTACACATAGAAAGACCTGAGGGTACTCAGAAAAGCTGCAAGGTTTGGCTGGGTGCTTGTAGTGATGCTTTTGAAAAGGAAGGAAAAAGGTAAGGAGGAAGGAAAGGAAGGTAAAAGGTAAGGAGGAAAGAGGAAAAGGAGAAGAGGGTCAGGCAAGGCAAGAAGAAAAAGGAAAGGCTCAGGGAAAGGAGGAAGGCAAGGGGGAATGGAAAGGCAAGGCACGAGGTGAAAGGGAGAAGGTGAAAAAGCAGGGGAAAGGCAAGGAAAAAGTGGAGAGAGGAAAGTAGGAAGGAAAGGCAGGAAAAGGCATGTCTGCTTTTTTTTTTTTCCTTTGTAATTTTTATTTATTTATTTCAACAAGCAAACAGAAAAGCAGAGACTGGGGTAGCATTGCTGCTGTGAGGGGGCTGCCCTGGGGCTGTTGAGTCAGGGCTGATGTCTGCCCCAACCTACGGGGCACTGGGGAGCCATGCTTCACCTCTGCAATATCTCTGCCTTTCAAGTGCTGGCATAAACACGGGCGCAGCTCCAGGTGATTCACGGATAACTGCAGAAATCAAAGTTCAGGGAAGTGGCAGGGGTTTTCTTCAGACAGTCTCTAAGTGTGTGCAGTGTAGCATTGGCTTAAATTTATTAAAGAGCAGATAGGAAGTGGAACTCACTTCAGTGAGCCTGCTCACATTTATCTTGTGATGAGTAAATACAAACTAAAGAAGTACTGGCTGATCCACTTTGAGAGTGTTGGATGCAGTTTGGAAATCAGGAAAAAAAAAAACCCATGCAGTTCAGGTAATGGCTGCTGTACAAAATAAATGAAGCAACACAGTGGGGATGAAGGGAGCCAAAACATCTGCTGGGAGAATATTGTGGGTAATGGTTGGTTTTTTAGAAACCTTTTAATAATATCAGGAGCTGACTTAATGAATACTGAAGTTCTTGCTTAATATATGTGATTATTTTTCCTTATGTACCTTTTATACTTATTGTTTTATACAAATTCAACTTGTAATAATGCCATTATGAAATGCTGGAGTTAGAATAATAGCTGTCAGTCACAATGTCTCCTTCAATGCCTCCATGTGAGGGGAAAGGGGACTTAATCTAAAAATGAGGATTTTTGCCCTCTGGACTCCATCTGTGATTGAGATGTGGCATAGAGTGAGTGGTTTGGCTGGAGAGCCTTTTTTGTGGCTGCACATTGCTACAGTCGCATCCAATATCCCACATCCCATATCTCATGCCCCACATCACATTCTGGTTGCATCTTAGGGAGTTTATTGGGAGGTCTTCTTTGCTGAGGCCGAGTGGACAGGTGAGGGGTTGCAGGTGATGCTGATCTTGGTGTTACGACTGGTCCTGTTCTTATGATGCTGTGAGGACTGGCTTTGCTTTTCCCAGCGGAGCATGGTGGTAGAAAGGCAGTCAGTGGCGTTCATCTCTTTTTCCCGTAGTAGTAGGTGACACAGACACGTGTATACCCTGCTCAGTGGGGAGCATTAAGCATGTAGCTAATTATAATTACAATTACACAGGCCAATATAATAAACTCATTTACTGTCACCTTTTTTCTTGACCAGTGGCGTGTTGGAAAACCTGCGATTCTTCTTGTTCCTGCGGCTGGGGGGCACTCTGCGCTGGCCTCTGGAGTGCCCCTTGTGCTGCCTGCTGTGCCCCCGCTGGGCCCTCACCATCCTTACATCCACTCAGCCCCCCAGCTCCCTAGACACTGATGTGTCTGATGGTCTGGAAAGATGCTGGGGAGAAGTTCCTTTGTTGAGCACATAGCAGGAACCCTGTCACCCTGGTGATGGGGGGGAATCCTCCCTATGAGCTCACAAGGATAGAGATGCTGGCAGCATCTCCCTCAGCATCCCAAGTACAAGATCAGCCACCCGAGCCCCTTCTATTCCCCCTGTTGTCACTCAGACCATGATCATGCCTTTCTTTATGCTTGGTGATGGAGAAGTACCTTTGGGATGAGCCGCTGCCACATGCCCATGCACAGGGGTGGACACAGACCTCCTAAGTGCTTCATTCTGGCTCAGCATCACCTTCCTTGGTTTCTTGCTTCTTGGGCAGCTTTGGGGGAGCTCTGTGCACCCCAGCTTCCATACTCAACTCTTCCATATACCCCCTTTGCCCATCTCCCTACCACCTCACAGCCCTTTTCCACCAGGACCATTCCAGCAGTGAGACAAGACAAGGATGCTTTCAGGACTTCATTGGCAGGCTCACACCCTGCGGGTTTTTTTTGGTGGAGGGAGCACTGAAACGTCACATCCTGTCCAGTGGCAGCCAATGAGCAAGGAAGCTGCCAGCACTCTGGGAGCCAAATTACTGGCCTGACTTCTTTCTTGGGGTCTTCTGCAGCACATATTTTTGGCCTGCAGGACACAGCATTGTGAGCTCCCCTTGTTACCACAACAACCTCACTGCCACTGTTTTCTCTGTTGGTAAATGTCATGGAATCATTGAAGTTGGAAAAGACTTCTAAGATCATCTAGTCCAACCATCCCCCTACCACCAGTACTGCCCACTAAACTTATGTCCCTAGGTGCTACATCTATCCTTTACTTAAACACCTCCTGCAATGGTGACTCCACCACCTCCCTTGACAGTCTGTTTCAATGCATTACTACTCTTTTGGAGAAGAAATTCTTCTAATATCCAACCTGGACCTCCCCTGGCACAACTTAAAGCCCTTATCTCTTGTCCTATTCATGTTACCTGGGAGAAGAGGCCAACCTCCACCTCAACACAACCTCCTTTCAGGCAGTTGTTGAGAGCCATAATGTCTCTCCTGAGGCTCCTCTTCTCCAGACTGAACAATCCCAGTTCCCTCAGCCACTCCCCATAAGATTTGTGCCCCAAACCCTTCACAGCTTCACTGCCCTTTTCTGAACCCATTCCAGGACCTCAGTGTCTTTCTTGTAGCGAGGGGCCCAAAACAACATAGTACTTGAGGTGCAGCCTCTGCAGAGCTGAATTTAGGGGGATGACCACCTCCCTGGTTCTGCTGGCGGCACAATTTCCGGTACAAACTAGGATGCCATTGGCCTTCTTGGCTGCCTGGGCACCCTGCTGGCTCATGGTCGGCTGAGTTTGTACCAGCACCCCCAGATCTTTCTTCTCCACGCAGCTTATCAACACTTTTGCTTATGTACCATGCTTTTACCTGGCTACCTTTTTTTTTTTTTTTTTTGAGTCTGCCTTTTGCCATGTTCCTTGAAGCAGTTGGATTTTCACCCCCCCCGGTGGTGGCCACACTTGGGCTTCTGGACTTGCTTGTACTGTGCCATGTCAGGCTCCACTTCTGCACTTTCTGAGGTACACCCTCACAGATAAGAATGTGGCTGGTTGTAATGTGGTAGCATCAGGTAGTGATGCAGTGGGGTAGCTGTTGGTTTCCACTACTGAGGTGTCTCTAAGGAAGCAAAATGAGAAGGCTTGCCTCAGTGTGCCACCAAATAGCTCATCCCATTGCTTAATCCAGTGTTTCATGCAGCATTTCCAATCAATTTCCTTTTCAAAAGCGCATTTCTAAGCAAATAAATTACCAAAAAAATGTTGTTAAATAGAGACTTGCTAGCTAGAGTGTAGATGAGTTAGGAAAGTCTCTGGGTAATTTTCCGACTTGCTTTGGCTTCAAACACAGTCTCCAAATGAGTGAGCTGGAGCTATAGAGCCCCTGAAATGCCCCTGCACCGGGCAGTGTACACGACTGTTACTGCTTGCTGGATTCATTTATGGCTTTTTGTGGGCAGATGAATGTTCATCTTGCAGGTCTGGGACTGGTCTGGGGTAGAGCTCAGCTGTTGACCACTTCTTCCCTGCTTAGCACTGGAGAGTAAGCTGTGAAGCACCCCTAGTCAGCAGGGGTTCATGAGCAATTTTTCTAAAGCTATTTTTAGCAGATTTCTAGGTATTTCTTATTTTTCTTGAGAACTGAGAGAATAGGTGGCAATTCAGCGGTGCGCCATGGGAAAATTACAGCCTGAATCACAGAGGATAGTCACAGAAGAGACAGACTATCAGTGTTTATACCAAAATAGCCTATTATCCCGGTGTCTCCCACAGATAAATGGTAATCAAAACACTCCTCAGCTCTCTAAAGGTCACCAATCCTTTTGAGTATCCAAGCTACATCACGTTCTGTTATGTTATTATTCTGCACATCTAAAAAGATTGTCACCATCCTACATAATATGTCAGCTGGCATATTTGCTTCCATGGGACATCTTGCAGGGAAAAACACTTTGCATTTTGCTGCATTTCCCAGCCATGGTGCAAGCCATCTGTCTTCCCAAGGTTGATGCCCACCAATCACTAATTTCCAGAAGAGCCACGTCTGTCCTCACAAGGACGCTTACAGCATGATCCTTAGTACTTGTAGGGTGCATGGGATGCCTTTCCTACGCATCTCCTTCTGTACTGATGGAGGGCAGGAAAATCCTATGTGGGGTCCTGTAGCAATGATGTGCTACTGTTTTCCCTAAGTTAATTATTAAAATCAGTCCCAAATTGGATGTGCTGGTGCACTGGGCCAAGGATGTTTGCCCCCTGCTCTGCAGCCAGGATTAATCATTCATCCAAGTGACACACAGGAGCTCCATATAAGTGCTGGGCTGGGTTTCCCACTGCTGCTTCTTTTGCACAGAGAGGAAAAGCAGTGGTGGTGACCACGCTCTGCTGTGGCTCCACCACACCATGAAGGCGGCTGTTACCTTCCTGCTGCTGCTTTTCGTAGCAACTCACGCCGAACACCGAGGTAAGAGTGCTTACTCTCAAAATCCTTGTACTGCTCTGGCTGAAATGGATTTACTGCCCCGTGCTAAGTAGGGTCTGTGATACCATACATATTAATGTATTAATGATTTTGAGATTATAAAGAAGCTCAAAAATGAAGTTTACCATCCCCAGTTCTTCTGTATAGAGCCAAGTAAATTGAACACCTAGCATTGTGCTCTCTGCTCAAAAATGTAGGGAAGCATAGATCTGCCCCAAAAACCCTGCCCGAACATACGTTTTCACTGCTGGACTATGGAAATGAAAAGGAATTCAAGACGCTCGCACCCTCAGCAGTACAGACTCATGTTCATGTTAGGATAGCCTGTGGGTTTCCTCTCCTTTCAGAAACCACCTCCCCGGTAACAACAGCAATAAAATTCTAAACCATCACAACAGAGTGTTGACTGCTCCTCTTCATCCCTCCCTACTTCAGAGATTCAGTCTTCTCTCCAGAATTGCCAGGATTTGTAGCTGTTACGTTTGGCCACACAGCCCTCTCTTGCTTTTCTGTTCCTAGAGCTTTGCTTGGTTGCCAGTAGATAAATCCCCCCCCAGAATGGCCTCTGATGTCATGCCGGACCCTCAGAGTTTACCTTCTTAAAAAACTTATCCTTTTTTTTCTTTTCCCATTGCAACCTTGTAAAATTACTTTTTTTTTCTTCCCTCTTTCTGAAGCAGTTTGACCTTTACTTGATATATCAGTATATAACCCCAAGGTTTGGGTAAAATGACCCTGCACCACACTGGTGGAGGCAGGGGCTGACACACTGTGAAAACACAGAGATTTGTAGAAGCACGAGAGATATGGACAGGAGAATGCAACTGTGACTGGAACCCGTGGGGGCCCTACAAGAATCATGTTAAAGTTGCAGCAGAGAGGCCAGCAGGGTATCAGTGTTTACCCTGCTGGTATCAAAGTCTAAATGATGCCTTTTGCAGCAAAAAGTCAATACTGTTTCCAAGGAATGCAAGAGTGTCTGGGGATGTGTTTGCTGCCACCTGCTCCTGACCTCCACAGCTCCAGATAAAAGCCAACACTGCCTGTTTCACCCATACGGAGTGGGCAAGGGGCAAGCGTGCTTTTCTCACAGCTCTCCCAACTTCAGGGATGATTTTTCCATCTCCCCCTTTCTCTGGATGCAAACTGCAGCAGCACAGTCAGGGTACCACAGCTGCTTCCCTAGTACATGGTAGGTCTGACATGCATAAGAAAAGACAACCCTAAAGCAAGGAATAGAGCGAGATTTACATTCTTATATACAACCGTTGAGAAAAGAAATGAGAAGTGAGAATAAAATGTAGACATGGTATAAACTTCTTTGGGTAAGCTTATGGGAGGAAGATTAACACCATCACAACTCCTTGTCATAAAGTATTTAATACTAGTTTTCCCTTGTAAAAAGAGAAGGGCGTGAGCTATATTCTACAGTAGATTCAATGGAGCTGAGCAATACTGTTTTTATTTTTTTTCTGCAGTAAGAGAGGTTGCTGGGAAGGAGGCATCCACTTAAGCAAAATCGATGAACTGACCCCAGATCTTCTTTTTTCCATATTTACAGGTAGACCATATGTTCGGGACAAAGTCTGCCAAGAGTTCAAGACCATGGGGAAGGATGATTTCCGAACCATGTAGGTGCCTCCTACAGTATTTACCCTCCTAAGAAACTTAGCACATACATCTTCTCAGAATTAAAAAATACCTTAGAAAAAGGCAGATTTATTTGTTCATCTATATATTCCCTGCAAATGAGGGCTCCTACTGCTTTAATGGGCCTGTGTACTGGAGAAAGGCTTCCTTTGTGGTTGAACTCCACAAAGCAGCTATGTGGTCAAATAATGAAGAGCTAACGCACACCCGAGGCCTGCTCCAGGCAAAGACCAGCGACCTCCAGCCTGGCAATGCTTTTTCAGAATGTGCTGCTGGTTCTTGAAGGACTAGCACTGATGCTTTCCAGGTGGTTTTGTTAGACTGTGTTTCCTCAGACTGATGTTGATGTAGGTTTTTAGGAAATGCAGTGAGTTCATCCTGTTGTCATTTTTGCTCCCAGGACCCTCATCATGAACAGCAGAAAGTTCTCCAATGCTACCTTTGAGGAGATCAGCCACCTCGTGAATGAGATTGTCTCGCTGGCAGAGACCTGCTGTGCTGATGGTGTTGACCCTTCCTGCTACGATGCTGGGGTACGTTGACCACAACCAGCTGGTGGTCCCTAAAACTGTGGATGCATTTGACTGGGGGAGTGTTCTCCACCCCTGGGCAAGCAGCATCCTCCCTTCCCACAGTCTTCAGCCCTGTCAGCCAAGTCCTGCAGCCCCGACTCACCTTTCCCTGCCCATCCGGGGACAGCTGCCTGCTGCCTTCACCAAGGCCTGGAGCAGAAGCTGTGCCTGGCTGCCCTAGAGCACCCGCCACGCCAGCTGCCCCACTATGTCGAGCCTTCCAATGAGGAACTCTGCCAGGCATTCAAGAAGGATCCGAGGGACTTTGCTGACAGGTAAGGGCCAGCAGGCTGAGCTGGGCTGGAAAAAATGCTCAGTCTTGCTGTGATGCCAAGCCAGGGTGCACGCAAGCTGGCCAGAGTCCGGAAAACAGTAGCTGAAAATTGGAAAGTAATCTGGAAGGGTTCTTGATGTTTATCTTAAAGCCTATCCTTTTCTTTCTGGGATGGGGTGAGAAGGTGTGCACCTCTGTCACTTACGGCCACCAAGCTCTCTGCCGGGAGTAACCATGCCACTTTGCAAAAGTGCTTTGATTATAAAAAACACTGTATTAATTGCTGCAGCTATCTACAGGGGCAAGGAGGTGATAATATGTGTAGCTGCCCATCTTGCCCCTGCGCCGCTGTCCAAAGCAGAAGCAGCTGTCTTGGCTCCTGGCCAACTCCTTTCTGGAGCTACTGGTACATCCAAACAAAATGTTGGTGTATTTTGCATTTGTGCAGGCCCCAAGGACAGGATTATACAAAATGAATGAGAGATGGAGGTGGCCATGCAAGTGGTTAGAGAAGGGCTATCAGGTGGGCTGATGGATTGATACATTAAGCAAGCAGCACAGGAAGGTTCCTGCAGGGCTGACATCCCCAGTATAGCTATAACATTCCCAAACAACACATCTGCAACCGAGCACCTGGTCCTGGAGTGTCTGAGTGTTGCCTCTGACACAGGTTCCTGCACGAGTATGTCAGTAGCTACGGCCAGGCACCCTTGCCCGTGCTTTTGGGCTCCACCAGGAACTTCCTCTCCATGGTCTCCACCTGCTGCATATCCCCATCGCCCACTGTCTGCTTCCTGAAGGAGGTGAGTCTGCCCCCCACGGCCTGCTTTTCCCTTTAGTTTATTTACCCTACGGATGCTCAGCCCTGGCCCCACTCATCCTCACCCAAGCAGCGTGAAGCTGCTGGTTATTTCCAGGAGGTTTTCTTCTATTTCTGTTCTCAGTATTGGCGATTTTCAAGTTAAATTGCTGATCACCACATTGAATTTCTAGATACGTGTGAAGTTGGTGGGAAATCCACTCAGATGATGGTGGGACAATTTTCATGAAACTCTAATTAGCTTCAAAACCCAGCATGAGAAGAACTGTTGTTGCCTTTTGCAGCCAGTAGTAAAAGGAGGCTGAATTACAGGGCTGCTCACAGCATAGCCAAGCAGCAACTTGCCGAGTACAGTATTTTTTACCTTGCCTATGGAGAGGTATCCATTTTTCCTGAAGGATATCTCCATCCTACCATCCACTCTACTGCTATGTATTCTTCTTTTTGCAGAAACTGCAAAGAAAAACTCTTTCCCTACTCACTTTGATGTCAAACAGAGCTTGCTCCCGCTTAACAGGATATGGGAAGGACAAAATGAAGTTCAGGTAAAAAGGGGATAAAGTGTTTTCTGCTCTTTAGATCAGGTTAGATGAGGAGTGCTTTCCTATTTCAGATGGCAGTTCCTTTTTGGTTTTCACCAAGATATATTCCAGCAAAGATGGAGATTACCTCCACAGAATAAGGCTGGTTGGTCTGTACGGGAGTGCTTGGATGCTGCACTCGTGGATGGCATGTACAGTGTGTGGGAAAGGCAAAAGTACAGATACAAAAATACTAGACATGCTTATGGTCTCTACTTAAGTTTGTGGAACAGATGGGCTGAAATTCTTCAGTTCTCTCTATGCTTTGTGTCTGCCCAGCTACCTGACCATGCTTGCCCAGAAGATACCAAGTGCTTCATTTGAGGACCTTTCCCCTCTGGCAGAGGATGCAACTGAGGTGTTCTCCCAGTGCTGTGACTCAGTGGCTGAAGACTGCATTCAGCAGAAGGTAGAACAGTCCTGAGCCACCTTAGGTCTGGGAGGCTCCCCAAGCAGGACACCGAATTGTGTATTTATTTCCTCTCCTCCTCCCTCTGCAGTTGTCAGAGCACACCACAAAGATCTGCACCACTCTGTCAGCCAAAGACGAAAGGTTTGCTGACTGCTGTGCAGGAAAAAACATCATGCAAAACTACTTCTGCATCTCTGCCTTGCAACCAGCTGTGCCCCCCAAACTGCCTGAGCTGCAGAAGCCAACCAACAAGCAATTGTGTGATGATAACGGGGCCCTCCACACCAGAAGGTCCGTACTCCAGTACCCACTGCAACTAGTTTCCTTACTCCTTCTCTTCATAACATAATTTAATTATTATTTGAACTTTTCTCACAGTAGCCTAAAGAGTCCCACATGCTATGAGGAGAAGGGTTTGGAAGTGCAGGCTGTACATTGCTGCTGCATCCAAGAGCTGGCAGCTTTGATGGGAACAGCCAGTGCTATATATTAACTTGTTTTTCCTGCCATGCTGCAGGTACATGTTTGAGCTGGCACGGAGGCACACCAATGTCCCTGACGTCTTCCTTGGCAAGCTGTATGATGCCTCTGAAAATGTCATCAGGGAGTGCTGCTCTGCCAAGGATGCTTCCACCTGCCTTGACAGCAAGGTAGCTGGGAGGGGCGCCTTTTGTTTTACGCAACATAAACTTCTTTGACATTGTCCACTGCCCCAGTCTCCAGCTCCCGCATCCCCCCAAAACCTGTGTATGTATGGTCCTGGTTATAGAAATTGCCCTTTCTTGTGCCACACAGCGACAGCAAATGGGAGCAGAGCTGCCTGCCTTCCTGGAAAAGGTCAGCCAGCTCTGTGGACAGTACAATGAGCTGAATTTCCTTGACTTCAAGAAGAGGTAAAGGCTCCTCACCCTCTGCTGGTGCTCCTGAAAATGCATGCTTAATTTAGCCAAGCTTTTGCACCTGAAATCTGTCTGTATAAGCTTAACTTCTCCCATGGCATCAGGGAAGTTTTCCCCACAAACCATGTCATGAAATTTTGGCAGTGCACTGTGGTTTGGAGGTTAAATGCTCTAGGGTCCTTGCAAAAGCCCACCCCACACACTGACACGTTCTCCTGTCTGGCCCTAAATTGCAGGCTGAGGGACAGCATCAGTCAGACCAGGCCAGATGCTAGCCCTGAGCTGCTGACACAGCTGACAGACCAGAGAGCTGATTTTGCCTCCACATGCTGCCCAGCGAACTTGCCGCCACTTTACTGTGTTGCGCAGGTAGGGCATCTCCCGCCACCCAACACTATGCATGAGACAGTCACCTGCCCTGGGCTTGCCAAACTTCAGTTCTTTCTCCCCTCTTTCAGGTGACTGCAGAGCTGGCAAGTACGTGCAAGCAGGGCTCCTGCATGCTGGTCTAGATGTGGGACAGTGAAAAACAAGGTGAGGGGTCCAGCTGGAGGATGCAAAATGCCGCTGTTGCCTGGACCAGCTTACAGCCCCCTAACTGATACATCACTGCAGCCACAATAAACATATTTTAAAAAACACCCTTGCCCTGGGGCGCACCAAAACCTTGCTTTCTGTATGGTTGTATTGTGATATGCCCGGTTGCAAAGGGACAGCTCCTAGACAGGAGGTAAAGGTCCCAGCTCTGGCTGTGGGAGTTCATGTTCTAAACAGTTAGGCAGGAAAATCAGAATCACATACCACGTGCCCACAGAGATGGGGTTGCTCTTTCTGACTATTTGGATATCGTCATTGTGGAAGGAAGCAGGAACATCACAAGGTGAGCTGTCTGTCCGAAATAAAACAGCTCAAGTTTCAGCAGTTGCCGAGAGATGGCGCCTGTAACCCAGGGAAGTGAGGAACGTGCTGTGTCTATAGTATCTCCTGGCTCTGCTGCTTCCCAAAGTGGGCAGGGTGATGCTGCTCCCAGTGCTCCCATAAAGGCATCTGCACAAGGCTACCTGGCCTCACTCCAAATAGATCTCCATGTTAGAAGGCTGGGAAAAGTAATGCCATGTCCCTGTTGCCTGCATGAACTCTTAGAAGGAAGGGGCTCATTTTGATGCTGTTTTTGGCTGATGGTACCCTTTGCCACCCATAAGGAACTTCTAAAATAGAAACTGAGCCCCAGGTGCTGACCTTGGCTATGCTGGATAATGTCCAGCCTCACAAGATATTGTAACAGTATCATAGAGCTGACATTACTTGTGAAAATGAACATCTTTCTCGACAAGACTTAGTACTAGCAGATTTCCCGGGAATTCAGAGAAACAAACTACACTGACAACAGTATTGTGGCAGCCACACGTCAGGGTCACCAAGCCCTCTATACATAAAGATTATTATGAAAAGGCATTGTTCCATCCTTGTCGGTTCCAGCTTAGCATACCCCGGCTGCTGTGGAGCCTCTGACAAGCAGATCTATCACTTCACAGGCCCTCATTTTTGGTGCCCAAAAGGAATTTTGACAGTGGGTGATGGATCTTCTTTTAAACACTAATTTTAATGGCTTTTAAACACAACCTTAAGCATCCAACTTTGCCAGACATTGCATGAGCTATGCTTACCTCTTCTCAGTGCTGTGTTTTCTTCATAAGGCCAGGCACCGTCCCAGCCCATACCATAAGGAGCAGGGTGAGGGAGCTGCAGTGGGACAGCAAGGAGCACCAGTGACTGCCCTTGTGATGGCAACACCTTGTGTTGGTCCGAAGGAGACTGTTCTGTGGGCCAGCAGATACAATTTTGGGTCAGGGGCTATCCGAAGGTGGGGACGAATGGGATGGTAGTCATAAGTCACATCTGTCCTCTCATCCACGATTTCAGCCATGTTTCCTCACAGACCAAAGCCACCTTTCTGTGCCCTGTATTTGTGGACAGCTTGTGAGAAGAGCATAGTTGGGGTTGGGAAATACTGTTGGTTTTTTTAGTGCTGCACTTTCTTGTAGAATGGGGAAGACCAGCCTCAGAATGCCATTTGAAAAGCAAAACCATCCCTTCACACTGACCTATAGTTCATTCAGGACCAACATTAACCCAGTGTGAGGTGGCCCTCTCAACACTTCTTTTATGGTGTTTGAAAATGGACATTTCTGCTTGGCATGACCATCCCATGACACGGTGATCCCAATCTGCCTTGTCTCCAGTGCTATGGAGTGTGTTTCCCGTGCAGCAGGGGGTGAGACAGAGCAAGGTGCAAAGTCATGCCAGAAAGGTTCACCCCATTGCCTTCCCAAGCAAAATCACTTTTCTCCTCTGGTTTATTTGTAGAAAAGCCACCACATTTGCTGTCCTAGAGCCACCACAGGGCTCAGAGCAGAGCTGTAGGAGTGGACTTCGCAGTGTGACCCCAGAGCAATCCTAGGCATTGCCAAGGTATGTTCACATTTGGGCTTCATAAATACTATCTAGTAGAGATTCCTCCAGCCTCTTTGACATCTTGTGAGAGTACTGCCAGCACAATGGCTGAAACCAGTTTACCTTTAGGTACCTTTACACATGGGAAATTTCATCTCCATATTCCTTGTGCTTGCTGTAGCACCTGCTTGCCTCTTTATTATTGGAAATGTAAATAGCATAACAAGTAAATAGCATGGTTTTAATTGTAGTGACTAAGCTCTGTGCAGTGTTTCATAGCCAAAATATATTTCTGTAGATTTAACTTGTTTCTAACATTGTTGCTTAGGAAAAAACAAAACAGAGCAAAAAAAAAAAACAAAAACAAAAACCACCTGTGGTTAATTGTAAGNAATCCACGAAAAGCTGTCAGAAAGGGGTAAAAAAAAAAAACAAAAACAAAAACCACCTGTGGTTAATTGTAAGGAGAACTAGCATTTATTTCTGAACGAGTGAAAGCTTTCCAAATGCCTTTTCTTTTTCATAGTTGAAACATGTATTAGATGCCTCTCTGTCTCGAGGCATTAGCTGAAAGGGTGGTTGCGGTTGAGATTTTTCTTTGCTTTTTTATTCCTTGTGAACATAAGTATGGCAGAGACAGGTCCTACAGTAATTCTTTACTATTGCAAAGTGACACAGTATTATGGCATAAGGAATTAAAGTACAGAAAACCAGTGTCAACCCCTACTTTTGCACTAGGTATTGTAGCCAGTGACCTTCACAGGGTGTGAACGTTTCACTGACATAGTCGCACATCTTTCATTAATGAGCTTAGCCTGGAAGGGAAAGTTTACATCAAAATCCAAATGCATATTGAACAGTCCTTGCAAAGAGCAGGGGCACTGTCTGCCATTCCAGGAGGATAAAACTTTGCCAGTAACAAAACTCACATTTCCAGGGAACCTTTGGTCTTTTAACGTGAACTCACCTTAAAAAATACCGTACCTAGGTCCTAACAGCCTCAAATTACAGAGACAGAAAGCTCACAACACTTAATCAGTCCCCAATAGAAAGTACCCATCTAGACATAAAAGTCAGGCTGTTCATTCCCTCCCAGTGACCTTGAAGTGATTCTATGACATCTGCTGGGTCCTCTTGTTTTGTAGACATTGGGTAATGTCCCTTCGGCCTTTTCTGCTTAAAAGTCAAAAGAAGGCTTCAAAATATCAAGTGGCAGACTTCAGCAGCACCGGAGGTCTTTCTGAACTCTCCCTGGAGGTATCCCTACCTACTGGTCCCTGAGCAAAAACAAGTAGGTGAAATTTCTTCTCCTTATGTCGCTGTGCAGGGACCCTTCTGCTTTTCCATGGAGGTGAAAGCTGAGCCATTTCATTTCCTTTTATGTATCATCTAGCTAACTTGGCTGTACAGAAAATGGGCTGCGGTAAAGTCAGAAACTCTCTAACCACGAGGCTGTTCTCCTTCATGCGGAAGCATATCTTGTTAGGGAAAACAAGTAGCATCCCCAGGTCGTGCTTCTATGCTCTCCATTGCTAACATATCACCTCTAATCCAAAATAGGGAATGTGAGGAATAAATGAGCTACCCGTGCCAAATTTTCTTATACATGCTTATCTATCTCTCTCCCATTATTTTCATATGCATACGTATGCATGTGTGTGTGTTTTAAGTACTAATATAAAAGTTTGGGGGAAGTGCCAGTGGTGAACAGTGTGGGAAAGCAGAGGTGTCAGTGCTAGATCAAAGACCATACTAATGTATTGTAATTACAGAATACTGCAACAAACAGAAAATCACATGTTCTAGGTCAGCATGACATTGCCAGTGTGGTAAAAGGGATGTTCCTAAACGTGACAAGATTAAGCTGTCATCACTTTATTCTATGCTGGGCCTAGAAAGGTTACACTGACCCACTGAATGCAGTGCAGAAGCCAAGTATTTGGAGGTGACCCCTTCAGCTTCAGGGATGTATATCTCTGCAGCGGGGAAATGAGGCACAGGATATTTCTAATCCCATCATAGAAAGAAATATTCTCTAAGATGGCTGTAGCCATGGCTGCTGGGACACCAGTCAACAAACAGGCATTTGATTCACAAGGTGAAAAATATTCCCCTTCACTATGGTAGTACATGTATATTGTGAAGAATTTATTTTGCTTATGCAGGAGTTGATGTCTTGCCTCCATCCTTATTGAATACTGTAGTTCAATAAAATCAGGCCATATCTTCTACCTATTTTAAGGAATAAAAAAAAAGTATAGATTTGGCAATATGATACAAAAGTGCTCCTGCTCTAAGTAGAGGTTTTCATTCATATTTGAATCAGCTCCTTTAAAATAATCTGTGGTGCTTTCAACTGCTGCTAAAATCTCTCCAAGGAAGAAAATATATCGTCATTATTACTGTTTCTGCACTTCACACGGATAAATTGGCTTGAAAAGAAAATAGAGTAGAGGACAAAAACAATGCTGACTTAATAAGAATTGTATCACCATTTTTTTAATTTTACACAAGTGTTTTCATTCTGAAGTTAATTTATTACAAGCTGTGATAAGAGTTCTCAAACTAATATTCTCAGAAAAAGTTGTTACAAGTATCCAGGGCCTCCTGATTAAATAGAGAAGATATGAGACAAAGTTTCATTGAAAGACAAACAAACAAGTATGTTGATCCCAGCTGTACAGCTTGAAGAAGGACCAGCATGCAATACAAATAAAGGAGAGATACTCAGAAAACAAAGTGAATCGAACATAGGTATCTCTAACAGAAGACAGAGTTTTAGATTTGGTGCTATTTGTTTCATGAATGAGTAATCTGTAGTTTAAATTTAAAAATCTACTTAGGAAATCAGGAAAACCTAGAAGAAAACAGTATTTTGGGATTCTGTACTAGGTTGATACAGTATGTTCAGGTTGGACATTAGGAAATAGCTCTTCTCTCCGAAAGGGTGGTCAGGTGCTGGAATGGGCTGCCCAGGGAGGTGGTGGAGTCACCGACCCTGGGAGTGTTCAGGAAACATTTAGATGTTTTACTGAGGGACACGATTTAGTGGGAAATGTTGATGGTAGGTCAACAGTTGGACTGGATGATCTTGGAGGTCTTTTCCAACCTTGGTGATTCTATGATTCTGTGGTAAATAAGCTGAGAAAATGCCATTATTCCCAAAGACTCCTGCAAGAATGAAAAATAAACAGTATGTATTAGACTATAGTCCCACGTGTTTGGTTTCCTACTCAATCCCCTGTGAGAGTAACATGTGCAAGTTGGGGTTGGATTTGTGTAATGTGTTGTACATGATGCCTGGTGTTTGCTACAGAAGACAAACATTTTTGGCTTTTCCTTGTAATTGCTTGCAATGGTGAAATGGCTTCTCTGTGTCCCAAATTTAAAGTTTGTAAATACAAACTAGAGCAGCAGAGCTATGGAAGATGCACGTTTAAGCCACTGTTAAATCTCTTGAGTAGTCCGTTTCCTTGCATATAGAACATTTTACCTTCCAACAAGCTTACCCAGTGTCCACAAATCTGTTCACTTGCACCATCTGTAATGCTTGGAAGGAGAGTTCTCTGCTTGGAAACCACTCTCAAGTTGTTGAGTCGATTTCACTTTAATCCACTTAAATTGTTGTGAAACTTAGAAAGTATAGGATAGATACATGGATGGTGAGGTGGATTGAGAACTGGCTGACTTGTAGGGCTCAGAGGGCTGTCATCAGCAGCACAGAGTCTGATTGGAGGCCTGTAACTAGAAGTGATCCCCAGAGTTCAGTGCTGGCTCCGATCTTGTTCAATATCTTCATTAGCAACCTGGATGAAGGGTCAGAGTCCACCCTCAGCAAGTTTGCTGGTGATACAAAGCTGGGAGCAGTGGCTGACACACTGGAAGGCTGTGCTGCCATTCAACAAGACCTGGACAGATTGGAGAATTGGGCAGAGAGGAACCTGATGAGGTTTAACAAGAGCAAGTATAGAGTCTTGCACCTGGGGAGGAATAGCCACGTGCATCAGTACAGGTTAGGGGACGACCTGCTGAAGAGGAGCTCAGCAGAGAAGGATCTGTGTGTTCTGTTGGACAGCAGTGTGTCCTCATGGCCAAAAAGGCCAGTGGTATCCTGGAGCACATTAAAAGGAGCTTGGCCAGCAGATTGAAGGAAGTGATCCTTCCCCTCTTACTCTGCCCTGGTGAGGCCACATTTAGAATACTGCGACCAGTTCTGGGCTCCCCAGTTCAAAAAAGACAGGGATCTCCTAGAGGTCCAGCAGAGGGCCACAAAAATGATAAAGGGCCTGGAGCATCTCCTGTATGAGGAAAAGCTGAGTGACTTGGGTCTGTTCAGCCTGGGCAAAAGACAGGGGGGATCTAATTAATGTTTATAAATATGTAAAGGGAGTTGGGAGGCAAATGAAAGAGGCCAGGCTTTTCTTGGTGGTGTGTAATGATAGGACAAGAAGCAATGGCCTGAAATTTGAGCATAGGAAGTTCCATACAAGCACGCGGGAGAAACTTCTTTATGGTAAGGGGGACAGAGCACAGGAACAGGTTGTCCAGAGAGGTTGCAGTCTCCTTCTATGGAGATATTCAAGGCAGACCCATCTGGATGCCTACCTGTGTGACCTATTCTAGGGAACCTGCTTTAGCAGTGGGGTTGAACCCAATGATCGCTTGAGGTCCCTTCCAACTGCTGCAATTCCTGTGGTTCTGTGATTCACAGGTGCTCCTTTACTGATTTTACTGATCCACATACTGCTGCTTTAGTTTGTGCTGAAATTGCCTGGCTCAGAGAGGAGCTACATGATTTACAGTAAAACGCCTGTTTTAAAACATGGTGGTCTGAAGTTGTGAAGTGGTCTTATACTCTTGAACAACTGAAAACAAGATCCTTAGCAGTGGAGAAATCTGTAGTCTGAATGAAAATGAAAATCCCTATCTACCTGGAGGAAACTAAGAGCAGAGGTACACCTCCTTTTTTTCCTGAGAATTGGCTGCCTATATACATCTATGTGGTCTTGCACACACTTGTTACTGGATGAGCAGTGGCAGTGCAGAGACAGAGGAAAACAGTTGTCTTCCATAGCTATGTCTGCAATGGTCAAATCCACCAGATCATTAACACAAGCTTAGTTGTGAGATATTGTCCTGTGCATACTTAATCAGAGATTTCTTGTCCCCTGGAAATATGGAAACAACTTCACTTCCCATCTCCAGCAGATGTATTTCCTGAAGCTGTGCCACCAAGTTAAAAACAAAAAAACCAAAACCTTGAAATGCCTTTTTTGTATTTTAGTAACAAAGCAGTAGACCCTGCAGAGTCGGTGCAGTCCTGATGGGTGTCTAATTGCCCTAATACCACAGTGCAGCTCTTACTCACTGACTGTGGGCTGACTGCTCCCCAAATAGGCTCCATAAGGAGTCCTGCACTGACATTTCAACCCAGGTTTTGAGACAAATGGAAGCTCCAGGGAAGAGTGAGAAGGCTTTGAGCAGGAAAAGTTTGTAGAATTGGTACCTGTCAGCTGTGCCCTTTGAGCTATCACTAAGATCTCTTGTGTTGTGCTGAGGCCTTCGGGGCATCTCACCCATGAAACCTAATTTTGCTGTTCAGGCTTTGACAACAACTCTTATTTCATGTGTCTGTACTTCTGTTGAGTCACAAGAAACCATTCAAGCGAATTTCAAAGCTGTCCTTTTCAGCTGGTCATCAGCTGATTGCTTATGAACGCAGCAGAAGGTGGAACAGAGTTGACATGGATCATATGCTACTTATATTGGATGTATCTGTCATTTGTAGGATGCTAGGTTTTCAGCTGTGGGGCATACATCAAAAGTGTTAAAAAGTAACGCACCAGAAGTACTTTGGTGACAGAGAAGTACCTGTGGGAAGAAACCCAGCTTAAGACAGAAGACAGCACAATTACTAGCATTATCCCATAAGACTCTAGAGCAGATTATTTTACTGACTATTTAATGTCAAGTGTTATGAATTCCTTGGCTATTAACCATCCTAGCGCTGTAAGGTGTTAAGATATTAAGTGTGGCAGGAAAACGTTCTGGTTTTTTGATTCACAAGTAAGGAGCACACTGGATCATAATGATCCATTCAGTGACATCAGGAGGAATCCTACCAGAGATACAAAATGCCTGACACAGCGAAAGCAGCTCTTAAAATAGATAAATCTTTCAAAAGATAGCAGGCCTTGTTAAAATACTTCAGACTTCTCTGATGTCATGCAGCTGGTCGTGACTTACTATCAGTGTTAGTGACCTGTATCTTACTCTTTTCACTCATGCACTTTCCACGTGGCATTGGGTTTTGTCCTGGTTGCAAGGCCACTGTCACAGAGCCAGAATGGCAACAAAAACGAAAATACAAGGGTCACAGCAAGTGGCTTTGGGATGGAAGCAGCTGCAGGCCTTCACATGGTTTACTGCAGCCTGTACCTGCAAGCACAGCAACTGCTGGCTAAAGTAGAGCTGTTGCCACACTAACCTTTTATTCCAGCCAGTGGAATTCCTGAAACATTTTCCAGTCATTTATTGCAATACAAGTTAATGTTTAACAGACTCAAGTCTAGCCTTCAGTGAGGCATTGAACTGGCTTCACAAGGAAAAAATAGTGCAAGGGCCAGACTTTTTCGATGTGCTGAAGTGGAATAGGATGTTTAAAGGTGTGAGAAATCTCTTGAGTCTTCAGTTTAACGTGAACACCTTTCACAGAGAGAAAATATTGTCACTGTGACCAACTGTGAGTAGCCAAAGTAGTGCAAGGATGAGGAATACATAAAGAAAGAGGAGAGCAAGTCCCTCGGCACCAAATATTGGACTTCTTCGCATGTTTTTTTTTTTACATGGTTATTTATTTGCATTGTTTCCCTCACATAAAAGTCCCCACACAATGGTTCTTCCATTACATGCCGTCACAAAATACTGAAAACCTACTTGCCCGTCTTTCCAAGTGAGTTTTCAGCTTGTATAAAATAGGCTTACCTCTTTCTCTCTGGGGTTGTGCATGCAAGAGGTCTGAAGTTTTGTTGAAAATCTGAAATGTTGAAATTAGAAATTAACATCTCTGCTGAAACCAGGCAGACTGGCAGACACATAGCTGTTACTAGCAAAAGAGAAGGAGAGTGCAAAGGAGATCATCATACAATTGGTGCTGAAGACCAATTGTAAATTGCATTAGTGCATTAGAGGCATGCACCTCATACATGTACCTGAGCTGAAAGGGCAACATTTCCTCTTGAAGCGTGCTGACAGCTCTGTTTTCATCAAAGTTGTGTAGGAAAGGGTGTATTTTTTTTTATTTATTTGGTTGTTTTTCTGTATTTAAACCAAACACATTTCAAATCCTCTGAAGTC
This sequence comes from Pavo muticus, assembly GCA_016647715.1. NCBI lineage: Eukaryota > Metazoa > Chordata > Aves > Galliformes > Phasianidae > Pavo > Pavo muticus. Next base: position 227,634 of record JACDJE010000356.1, read on the forward strand.
TTTATAAAACATAAGAGCTTCCTTTAGATAGAGTAATTGACCTAAGTAAATCATGCCTGCATAAACAAGACTTCCAGTGCAATAACAAGCCGTAAGAAAAAAAAATAGGCCATAAAATCTGAGAAACATGGAAAAGATCCCTTCATGCAGCATTTCAGTGACCAGCTGCTGGCAGAAAGCCATCATAGTACTTCTGCTGTTACGAGAAGCAGAGTCTCAGCTCCATACAGAGACGCAGCCCAGCAGCTGCCTTTCCAGTCTGCTTGAACAAGCACCAAATTCACACTATGTTCAACCCACCATGGGAAGCAAGTTTGAACATTCAGGCACTTTCACAGAGTACATCTCTGCTAGCGCACCCTCTCACATGTCCCGTGTCCTTCAAGAGAAGATGTGCTCAGGTCAACATAAAAAGATTCCACAAATTAATTCTTTTAATCGAGCAAAACACTCGTCTTTGAGGCATTATTGAGGCATGTTGTGATGACCTCTTCAGATATATACTCATCTCTGGCAATTGTTTGCCTAAGAAATCTTACACATGAGCCTGTTGGTAGAAATTAATTTGAGGTGCTGATCTACCAGTCCTTTAAATTCTTCACTCTTTTTCAATTTTTTCTGATAAAGCACTTGATTTCAGTCCTTCTTCCTGCTGTGATGCTTCATCCTTTGCTCTTGTTTTCTTTTTCTACTTTTTCTTCTGCTCCCAGATGTGCATAGGTGAGGAAAGAGACCATTTTTTGCATTATTTGAGTTTCTGTTGGCTGATGGAAGGGCTAAGTAACTTTTGTTGCTCCTTCACTTCAGTTTTCCTTGAAGCAAAGAGTCTTTATTTGCTGCTCAGAAAGAAAGCAAGAACAACAGCATTAAGCTCATATCCCCTACCTGAAACAAGTGCATTTTCCTTGTAGTCCTGCCCAGACAAGAAGTTTCTCACTGAAGTGTGAGACAAATGGGCATGCAAAATTCTGATTCACCATTTCAGGTATCCCACAGTCAGCATGAGAGGAGATACTGAACAATTAACCTGTGCATCACCTAAGGCCCTTATTTGTAAGGTGAAAGGTGTCGTATTTCTTTAGTATGTGGCTTTGCATTTTTAATCCTCAGTGGTTTTTCTACTCTTCTAAACTTGCATGTGACTATGTCAGCAGAGAGAAAAGGGATACTGTTAACTATTTTTCTGCACATGCCTTTGCCTCTCTCCTGAGAAAGCCAGGTTAGTTGGCAAAGGCTAATTAGAAAATCATAAATGCTGTATTTGCTTGTTATTTCCGGGGCCAGGTTTCTTAATGTTAGTACCAAATATTTGTCTCACTGAGATGTTACATCTTGGGTTTGTGCTGAAGTATGAAGATTCAAAATCATTCTGAGACTTACTGCACATGTGGCATCCTCATTTGGTATGTAAAACGTTTGTAGAGTAACAGTTGGACAGCTTTGAGTCGTGTGACTAAAGCTAACCACTGCCTGCTCTCACACCTGGAAAACCATGAGGCCAAGTGCCTTTTATTTGTACAAAGAGGTCCATATCCATCATAATAACAACTCGTAGGCTTGTCTACAGTATAAATAGTAAGCAAATTCATGGAAATAGCTGAGAGCACTGAAATACCTTTTCTGCTCGTCTGAGAAAAGGGAAATCAGGAGGCTGTGTCCATGATACAGCAACTAGAGAAGTTTAATGAGCAAAGCTTTTTGCCTTGATTGGCTTTGGGCTTGCTTGCTGATAAAATGGTAAAGGTGGATATAGAAATGGGCTATTCAAAGGGGAACCTAATTCTCTGAAGAGTTTTTCTACGCATAGTGACTCAGTAAATAAGATTAATTAATGCCATACTGTAGGACAGGCCAGTGTATTAAAACTATGAGAACATTCTCTCTTAGTTACAACAAACCTAGCATTAATCTGATTTACCAGAGGCATATATTTACAACCAAATAAACAAAACCTATAAATACACAAGTTCTTGAAGCCTTAGTCTGAATAATCAGAAACATTACAACAACTAGATGTGAACCAGAAATGTTGCTGTGAAGTAACTGCATATTTGGCATGAGCAATTTACAGCATCTGTTTATACCTCAGCAGTGATTTCTTCTCCCTATACCTCACCATCTCCTTTAAAGCGTCTTTCAGTCAAGGACTTGATGCATGTTGGCAGTGCTTTAAGCCATCCCACACATTCGTAGCATTACCTGTAATTGCTTGGTACAGTTTTAGATTGACCAAGGATTTTAGGATGTATAGGCCATCATATTGACCTGGGCAAGAGAGGCATGAAGAACCTCTTTCCATGCTGCAAAGAAGTAAACAAAGTGCCTGAGCCCATGATGTTGAGCCTTCATAATTGCCTGGCCCTTCAATGCTATTTATATAAAATTATCATTTAGGGAACACATCTATAAATACCACAGCTACCTTAGCGAGCACAATGTGAAAATAGAACCTTATGCATTTTAAGTTGACCAAACAAGTATTTTCCATCTAGTGAAACCTGCGAACATACTAGCTGGCTCTATTGGCATGGGAACAACTGCACTGTTTCATTCCCAGATGAGGATTCAACCTTGAAACGTACAGTGACAGAGCTGACTTTCTCAGAAATCTTGGCATCGTTTCACCTACACTGCTCAGATAGCAGTGTTGCCTTCTGCTGACTACTTCAGTGAGCTGGCTGTGTGCTAATTTCTACCTTGATATCTAAGTTTCGAGTGGCTGGCACTAAAAAGGAGAATCCGTAATATTTCTTAAGCTGGAGGAGATAACAAAATGCTTGCTTCCAGTGTTTGAGTTGAAGATGAGTACCTGAAAATACAACTCATCTCCTTGATAGACAGCCTATATTTGCAGTTTTAACATAAGATACAATGAATCCACCCCTCTCTGTATTCATGGTTTTGGCTGGATTTAGGAAAACATTCTGTTGCCATCTTCCAGTTGGCAGAACTCAGAGAAGTCTTTCACATGCCTGACAAACTTTTCAGCTGGGTCAGGCTGTGGATCATGGAAACTATGACCCTGATGCTACCTTTGATCCTGATTCAGGAGCTGCAAAACTAGGGAATAAACACTGCTCTGCCTGACTTGCCTGTGCTAAAGGGATGTTGAAATGCTAGATTTGAGGAGAGGTATTAAGTAAGTGGTGAGGAAAAAAATTAAATGAAAACAAATCGTCTTTCTTTGCTCAATCTCCTCTGCTTGCTGAGTGCTATTAATGAGGTGAGGAAAGTTCTGTAAAATCAACTAAATGAAAAGCATTTGGTGACTGACCATGAGGAGTGATCTCTCTTCAAGGATCAGGTTCACAGTGACGAAGTGCAGTTATTAGCATTGGTACAACTTGCATTCTTTTAATCTCTTCTCAAAGGAGAGAGTATATTTACAAGGACAAGAACTAGTAAGTGATTCGGGCTCACTCTGGGCTGTGCATGAAGCTGCTTTCCCCAGAGGCTTGATGGTCTGCTTTGGGGAGGGTGAGCATGCTATGTGCCACTGCGCCCTCCCTGTGTGATGGTTTCAGCCCAGACAGTGCAGATTGGACATTGCTGCGTGGTTGTTGTGAGTGATGGGTGGGGGGGATGAGAGGGGCAGAGCTGCTGCCGTGGTGGTGCGGGGCGGGGGGCAGCCACAGGACGGGCTGTCCTGTGCCATATGTGCCTGCAGGTCATGGGCTGTGCATGGCCGTAGTAGCATAACATTGTACTAAGTGATGGAAGCTGAATTCTGAGAGCATCAGAGCTCTAGGGAAGACTGTATAAAATATTTTCTATGTTGACCTTACATTCTGATAACATTAGGAGACAGGCATTCTGGTAGGATGGAGTCACTTGTAATTTGAGGTCATTTTTTATTTTTATTTTTTTTAATATCAGAGCTAATGGGTGTCTGTACCCATGGGAAATTTTAGGTCAATCTTCCTGTGTTTGGTTCTGTAGATCACAGCAGGGTAGACTCCTGAATGTAGTGCTAAACAACGTACTTTAGGTGTGTGTGAGCCATGTGCTAAGAAACTGAGGTTAGCCCTTGTGCGAAGTTGGCTATAGCAACTCCAAAACAAGAGGGTATCTTGCTCCAGAGAACATGTAATTTAGTGAATGGCTTTTTAGCTAGGAAACGAACTGCATGTGATCCATTAAAAAAATGAGCCATCAGTGTGCCCTCACAGCCCAGAAAGCCAACCGTATCCTGAGCTGCATCAACAGAAGCGTGGCCAGCAGAGTGAGGGAGGTGATCCTGCCCCTCTACTCTGCTCTGGTGAGGCTTTACTAGGCCTACTGCATCCAGATATGGAGTCCTCAATACAGGAGAGACAGACCATCCAGAAGAGGGCCACAAAAATGAGCCCAGGGATGGAACCATTCCCCTATGAGGACAGGCTGAGAGTGCTGGGGCTGTTCAGCCTGGAGAAGAAAAGACTCTGGGAAGAACTGAAAGCAGCCTTATCATGGGACTATAAAAAACAAGGGAACAGAGTCTGTAGCAGGGTCTGTTGTGAAAGGGCAAGGGGAAGTGGTTTCAAACTAAGGGAGGAGAGACTGAGTTTGGATACGAGGAAGAAGTTTTTTTACAATCAGGGTGGTGAGGCACTGAAACAGGTTGCCCAGAGAGGTGCCCCATCCCTGGAGACATTCAAGGTCAGGCTGGACAGGGCTCTGAGCAACCTGATGTAGCTGTAGGTGTCTGTTCACTGCAGGGGAGTTGGACCAGATGGCCTTTAAGGGTCCCATCATACTCAGTTGTATGAGTAAAGCTGGATGCTCTTTAAATACTGTTGCTGAGGAATCGGGAATCTCTCAAAAACACTTAAAATAGACAGTTTCCAAAGAAATAAGCCTATAAAATTTTGGCTTGAATTACTCCTTCATACTTAGTCTTAAATCAGAGATGATGTTTTCTCTGCTATATTTCTGAGGACCCAAAATAAAGTAGAAAGCTTAAGAGAAAAAACTGTGGAACTAGTGATATAAACCAGGGCTGTGTCCCTCCACACGCAGTGGAGTTTCTCCCATAACTTTTATGAAAGAAAAAAAAAATTAGATGAAAGGGCACCTAAAATCTCTGGAGAAACTGCTGCAAGATTTGGATACTGTCAAACAAACACTACTTTCAAGGAACTCGAGACCAAAAGCTAACCTCAATCTCTGCAGCTGGCATTACAACGATGTAAGCAAAAGATGCTTACTTTCTGGTTACAGTTCTCAGTTCAGAATTATATGTCCACACTGCACTAGGCACTGATTAAACATACGGAAAAACCTGCCTTTTGCAACATGCAGTATTTCAGGAGTGAGTTTTAGCACTCTTGCATTTCATACATCTGCAACCTAAGCAGGCTTGTCCAGGCTGCTAAATTGTTAGTTGCAATTTATTTTACAGTGCAGCGCTCAACACAGTTCTGCTGTCTGTGCTAGAGGCTGTAGAGCATACTGAAGATACTCAAGAGCTGATATCATTGCTTAAGCGATTCCCCCTCCCAGGAAAAAAAGCTTGGCCTCTTACCTTTACCATGATATTACTGCGTAGCACAGCAACTTTATCTAAGGATTTTGCAATGCGAGTTGTTGCGCCTGGAGCTGAAAACCTGAACTCCTGCTGACCTGCTTGCAGGGCCTTGTGCAGACAAGAGGTGTTCAATTCGTGGTGGTGGTAGCATTAACGTACTTCATTTAGGATACTGAAGACCAAACCATCCTCAATCCAGGCCTTATTTTCAGCACTGTGTTCATTCCCCTGAGCATCACTGGGTCTTTTACTGAAACAGAAGGGAGTGCAACCACTCCCTTCCCCTTCTCTTGGCTATATCTTGCAGAAAGCAAATGCTCAGCAGTACAAGGACTGTTTTGACTCTGTGTTTGTCTGGTGTCCATTGCAACAAAACTCTGACCTGTCATTTGGTGCCTGAGCACTATTGGTACAAATAAAGTGGCCTGCTGAGCTGCTTGTGTTAGTAACCAGCTTGAGCTGCCACGCCTCTCTCCTCCCTGTTCTTTAAAGGGGACTGAGGCCATCACAAGTAGAGGGCAGTGAGAACTGACCTCCCCCCTCACTGACCCTTTGAAAGAGTCACAGAGCCCCAGCAGCCTAAGCTGACAGCACACCCGCAGCCCTGCAACCAAAATGACCTTTTGCTGCAGCTTTCAGTGATTTCAGCATCACATTTATATCTGCCAAATTCAGGAGGTGACATGGTGACAACTAAAGATTAGAGCAGCCTTCTGTGTTTCCAAGAAAAAAATAGGAGAAATATGATAAAATAAGCAAAGAATATTTCTTCTGCCTTCTGCATGTTTCTAGGAAACGTGCTGATTGATAGATTAAAAAAAATAATGATTGATGCTAATTATCATTGCAACTCTGAGGGTGAGAAGCGTGCACTAGAATATCCCAAGGGAATTATGAAAGCCTCAGCAAACTGGCAGAGAACAAAAAGCCAACTCCATAGTCTCTCTGGACGAGGTTGCATCAGTGATCTTTTGTACCACAAAACTTCTGGCAAGGGATTTAATTTGTACATGAACAAAATGTTTTTGGTGTTGGTATTACCTGTATCGTTTCCTGCTGTGATGTTACATCTTTTTGGCTCACGGGGACTTCTGAAGTCCTGTGAGTAATTAGGAGGTTAAACCAAAGAGCGTGATTACATTTAGATGTTTGCTGTTCTCTCCAGAAAACGTACCCATTCTACCCTCCTCCTGAGCCAGCAGATCTTCCATGTGACCAGCAGTGGTTGTGAGGCTGCTGAATCCCACAAGGTTGTACTGATGGTATCACAGGGACATCGTGATAGGCCCTGCGGGGAAAGCAAGGTTTAAAAATCAAAGTCCTGACTATCTTCCGGGACCATGAGAATCCTCATTTCTATATGTACTTCAGCACAGTAGCCAGAATGGTCTTTCAGCCCTTATTTTCTCAGACTTGAAGACTTTTTGTAGTATTTACCTGCAGAAATTCACCTAAGTTTGGTGTGTTTTCATTCATACAGAAAGTGTGCGCTTCAGGGAAACCAGGACTGCTTTGCATCTTGGCTTGTAGGCAAGTGATACTAATTTGGGAGACCAGCAGTTGGCATGAGAGGTTGCATTTAGCCCTCAAAGTTTTGCTGTTCCTCAAGAGTGGCCGGAGCACTGGACAGGAGCATTTCTGACAGGCACAGAGCAAACTTCACTGGTGAGGCTTGACTAGTTATCCTTAAATACACCAATGCGCTCCTCGCCCCAATGTCTGACATGACAATGGGCACAAGAATTTTGGAGGGAAGCTCCTATCTGTTAATAAATGTGAGACAGGACTCCTGATCCTGCAGCAGAACTGCTTTGCTGATTGTGGCCCACTATGTCCTCTGCTGCACAGAGTGGTGCTCAGACTTGTTCTGCTTCTGTGATTCTCCCATAGATACCCCAAAATAAGATGCTATGTAAAGACAGTTCTTTGAGATGGAGGGCGTGACATACTCTTTTGAGGAAATAAATAAAACAGCCTGAGCACTTAACAGGATGATGGAGTTAGAATGACCAGCCCCAGAACAGAATTCAAACTCAAATGGGAATTTCTGTCTGGAAAAACAAACCCACTAAACCAGACTACTCAGTGCATCTGTGCTTGTCCAGCAAACAAGCTGCCATATTTTGCCACTAAAAAACATCTGAGAAAATGCTGCCCATTCTGGCACAAGGCTTTGTTGAAGCACACTTGTGCTCTGCCCTCTGCATTTATTTACAGAGCATGTTTATTTGCATTGGTGTTCGGGCTTCCATTAGCTTTAATTATGGAAAAGTCTAATTCTGCTGCATATTCCTCCCTGTGGACTAATTAGGCAAGTGATTGTAGAAAGCCATTAGAGAGGTTGAATCCACTATTAAGAATTTCATTTTAGAAATGGACCAATTATCTAAAATATCTCTCAGGACCCTCCCTGAACATTTGTCCATGAGCCAAATAGTGCTTTGCCACAGTTGATAACAGTTTTGCCAACAAGCTGAATGAAGAAGGAAAAGCTTCCTTACCTGCACAAAGCCAGCAGCAAGCTGGCTCATGACAGTAGTAGAGGTGAACACAAAACACCATTTTGCATCTCACAGAATCTCTGTCCCATTGGAAACTTCTGTTGACTTTCCCAACTTCTGGACAGAGCCACAATCCCAGCAGGAGCTGCACTGTGCCCACAGGAGACTTTTCCCACTCGTTTGTGACATCTTCCTTCCTCTTTTGAAGTGTGATAAAGCACTGATTTCTCTTAAAATTGTTTCTCCCATCAGGTTTGTAACAAACGGATCCAAATCCGAATTTCCTGATTTGCTGAGCATAAAGCAGCAGTCTCCAGCCCCACACCATTGTTTCAAAAAGTAAGCTGGTCCCTAATGTGCCACAACGCTGTACACACAGCCTACAAAATCCTGAGGTCCCCGTCAGATATCTTCCTTACCCCACCATGGTCTCATTTCCCTCTGTAGAGTTTTGCAAGAAATCAGCTTTTTCAGCATTAGCTTGTCCAGCACAATTCTTGATACCCAAATGAAGACCTGGGCTAGGGCTTGGCCCTGCCTCAAAAGAAATTCCAGTAGCTATTTGTAAGCCATATAGGTGTGCCTCGTACAGGCTGCAATTGAGATCCATGTGATAAGTAGAAACATTTTAATTAAGTGGCATAATCTCTCCCACCAGATAAAGAAGAGCTCAGATAACTTCTCCAGCAGGAGGAATGCACATGACCCTGACACATGATCTGGTCTCATCAGGATACCCCAAGCGCTACACAGCTGCCAGTGTCAACACGTTGCCCAGGACAACAGGTACAGCGGGAGCTATTGGATAGAATACCTCCACCTCTGACGCCAGAAATGTTTGCGCTGCAGATTGTGGCCAAGTGGGAAATTACATCAGCTAATCCTATCACCAAATCTTCATGCTCTGCCCACATTTGCCAGCCTAACAGGTGAGAAAGAGCCTCATATACCCGAGGCTGCTTTAATGTCCCCATTACTGTGTTCACGTGCCCACAGTGACAGCACTGATGTTGACAAAGATGCTGAACTGCGGTATTTAGATGCTGAGAAGTTTCTCGCACTGGTCAGTGTTTTTCTTGCAGCAGTCTCCTCTCCTGCCCTAGTCACTTACAGCCCTGTGTTATTACTAAGTTTATCCGGGATAATTAGGTATTATGTACTGCTCTCCATTCTGCACTGCTACAAAGCTGCTCACAGTTACCTGGGAAACTTCCATCTACCAGTTTTTTTTTTTTATAGAGGAACAACAGGCTGTACCACATCAGCAACAAGCTCTGAGCCATCTCCCAAGGAAAATGTCACAGCCCCCAGGAGACTATCTGTCTGGGAAAAAAGATTAATCAGGAGATAAATATCAGGAAAGCCCAAAACCCCTACACCACCTGGGGAAAACAAAATCTTTGCATGCAGCGGTCCCCAAACCCACAGGCTGTATCCTAGACCTGCTGCAGGGTGCCTGAGAAGGGCTCCTGGGAGGCACTGGCCTTGCACAAGGCAACCTCACTCACGACAGCAAAGCCGCTGCAGCCGTCACTGCTTACGCAGGGGCCATCAGAGCCCTCATAGGAACTCCACTGCCTCCAGACGGCCTCCTCCCTTCAAGTGGGGCAAGGCAAGCAGCAAGCGCTCTGAGACCAGGGCCAAGCCTGGCTCAGGCTTTTAAAGGGAAAAGAAAAAGAAGAATCGATTCTATTAAAAGAAGCAGCAAAAAAAACACGCTTCTTTATTAAAACCGGTTGACTTCTGAGAAACCATGGGATGGTCAGTACATCCAGTAACAGCACTGGGCCTGCTGGCAACTTGCTCTTCCACAAAATGACTTATCAGGTTTTATGCAAGCTGAGAGGATTTACTTGGCCTGCAAAACACCCCTGAGATATTAGTGCTCATCCCTTTGCCAAAAAGAGCAGAAAACACTTTCATTTTCTGCTTTGAGTTGGAGTGTTAGATTTTTTTTTTTTCTGGTACAAACATGGAGAGATTTTGTTGTACAGCAGCTACAAGAGCAGCTCTTGTGGATGGGCCATGTGGGGAGGTGAATGCATAGTCACTAATTCTGGGGCACGAGGTGGCCTGGGGAGCCCCAGCAGTGGTGGTACCCAACTTGACACTGTGCACAAGCCTCACATTGCCTCCTGGGGCATCTCCCTCCCCCAGGGCCCTCTTTTACCCCATTTTGAGTCTCCCTTCTTGCTCCCTTGGTGCCACGATAGCCCATCACATGCAGCAGAGGACATGAGGCAGCTTTTCCTCCTGCAATTTGTCTCAGTGGCTTTATAGCCAACTTTAAAATTTTTGAAAGAAAAAGCAAAAAGTCTCTGTTTCTGTTTTTTAAATCTTTGCTGCTCAAAGCAGTCTTTATTCATCACTAAAATATCTGCATGCTCACATCTGCATAGCAAACGGTACACCTCCTTCAGCATGTTTCAGCAAGATGGCTTGCAAAGTCAGAGAGCTAGTGGTAGAAATGTAGTTTGTATACCAAAGACAGGAAAACAAAACCAACTACTTGTGCAAGGTAGAAACCTACCTTTACTCTTGAACCAACACCTTTGAAAGAAATCCCTGGTACTCATCATGCTGATACACATCCCAGTGCAAAGGAGGCACTTCTGAGTAGCACCTAAAACTCACCAGAAATGATGCTGCAAACCACACCGATCACGGTGAATGTAATTCCTAGCATGGGGCTTTCTTACACATCCATCGACTCAAAAAGTAGAGCAGCCCAGCAGGCATAGGGCTGTCTGCATCATTGTGACTGCAGGTACAGAACTTACCAGGTGCGGGGGAGCAGGCACCATCCTAATCTGAAGTTGCTCATTTGCTTAATAAGCTAAACAATCTCTTAACGATAGAAGGGCTATTCACACTAATTACACTGCTGTTATAGAAATAATTAAGCAGCAATTCATTGCAGGTGCAGTATTGTGGTAGGAATAACATTACTAACAGGGGAAGAGCAGAGGTGCAGTAAGAAAAGTGTGCCATTAAGTTGGTGAAGGTGCTGAAAAAACCTCACCAGGCTGATGGGCTACAGAAAGCCACTGTGGCCAGATTTCTGTGATAGGAGTACTCAGGCCCACTGCTGGGCAGACTGTGGGATACTGGCCTGATGCTTGGCCACAAGCGAGCACCTGGGGAAAGCAAGCAAATCTGCACCAACCCCAGGTGGCTGCTAGAGGAAGGTAAGCTGCTGGGAACTGGGTGTTCGACAGTGGTACTAAACAAAAAAGTAAGTGAGATTTAAATTTTTAATGGTTGTAGTCTAAGTGAAGCTCAGGCTCCTACAAAGAAGAGGCATAAGCATCAGTTAGTTAACCTAATAAATGGAAGGGTATTTTTTTTTTTTTAAGAAAGGAAGAAATTCTTTACTGTGAGGGTGGTGAGACACTGGAACAGGTTGCCCAGTGAGGTTGTGGATGCCCCTTCCCTGGAAGCATTCAAGGCCAGTCTGGATGGGGCTTTGAGCAACCCATCAGGGAGGTGTCCCCGCCTACAGCTGGGGGGCTGGAACTAGATGATCAAGGTCTCTTCCAACCCAAACCATTCTATGATTCTTAAAAATGGGGAAGGGGGAAGAATTTTTTTATTTCCCTGCCAGGTACCTAAGATGTGGGGAAAATAAGCTTTGCTCAGTTTGGACATTAGTTATCAGAAGTGTTGGTGGTGCTTTTCCCACCACTCCAGTTGAAGGCTCATCCCTTCATACACTGCTGCTTTAGTAGATTAAAACGTAGTCATCAATGCTGGCTTGTAGGTGAAGCTTAATAGGTCAGAGATCAGGCTAAGAACGCTTTAAGAAAAGGCTATGGTGGTTTTATCTGTTCCCTGTGTTGCTAACTCTGAGAACTGCTGGGCTTTTTGCTTTGCTAATGACTAATTCTCTAGCATTTAAGGCTGGAATTTGCTCTTCAGGCCGACCACATCCTTGCTGTAGTGCCACTGACTTCAAGTGAAAAAACAGCAAATAACTGGGCTCACAATTCCTTCTAATTTTTATTCTTTTTATGTATGTATTGTGTACAGTGCTTGCCTAAAAGGAGCAGTGAATATTTTGCTTTCCATAGTTTGTGTACAAAACCCATACAAAGAAGGGCTCATCGACAATTTTTGTCGACATCGACATTTCAGTGCAGGCTGGCAAGAGGTGGGGACAGTTTATGGAGGAGGAGATCAGCTCAAAGCCACCCGGCTCCCACGCAGGGGGTTCAGCAGGAGCAAGTAAATCATTTCCCCAGGCAATAATTCCATAGCCTGCACGGGAAGCGGCTGACTGTGCCAGAGTCCTGAAGTGCCTGAACTGAGGTATGTTCACAAAGCGCTTTCCATAGTGATGGAATTAGAACAACTCTGGACAATGCGCAGCTTTTGGTCCCAGTTTGTTAAAAGGAAAGAGCTTGGTTGCTGTCTGAACCAAGACTGCCAGATAAGACATGTTACAGCAGCAGCAGAGAGAAAGAGACTTGCAGCTTGTTTAAGCATCATCGTGTAAACAAGGTGTTCCTTACCTACGAATTTAGCTTAAAGCACACATATATTTATTTGTGTTTTAAGGGCAACACCTCTTTTTGTGGCAGAAATTTATATAGAAGTCAGTGCTGCTTTACACTTTCCACTGGGATGGCTGCTTAATTCAGGTGTCTCCTTATGCAGAGAGGGAACCAAATTTGATGTTTCTGTACCATTTCCACTATTCAGTATATGGCATAAGACTTGCCAAAACAGTAACTGCAATCCTAACACCCCAACTGGTTTACTACAAATATGCAGAATAACTTACTTACTTAATACTCTCACAGCCGTGTCAAACGTGGCCTGAGCCAAGGCAGTGGGGAGATGGAAGCAGCCCCACTGGGGCACTACAGGAGAGTGGCCATGCTGGTAAGGCTGCGAGAAGAAATGGGGGACACAAAAGGGATTGGGGTAAGAATACCACTGACATGTTCATTTAACCGACGGGGTAATTTGTGCTCGCTACCCCTGGCAGACCAACAGCATCCCTGCAGTGTAGATGGCCCAGCAACATGCGAGCAGTGCACTGAAAGCTGCTTTAGCCCAAAGCCATTACATAAGTTAACCTGTGCAAGCTGTTTTCTATAAAAGGAGCAAGTGGTTATTTTTAGCAGGCTTTATGTAGTTGCTTGGCAAGGGGAAGAAACAGGAGATGCCTCAGCACCTGGAAAGGAGCCTGCCAGACCAAGCCCCTGACACATCACAGTGACTACGATCGCTGGGTTTGGGATGTGAGAGGGCACACCTGTTACTGGACCTGTTCACAATAATCTTTCCTAATGTCAGTTTTTATTCAGCTTCATGTGCCATTGAACGCCTCTAGGGCTTTTTCTGCATCCCTAACTGGCCTTCAGCAGGGTCAGAGAAGCTCCCTGTGCTCCATTAGAAAGATCATGGGGAGATCCTACCTCCATCAGCACCTTGCTGACCATGCTCTGCATGTACCTCCTAGTAAGGAAGGACACCTCCCCCACATGCACAAAAAAAACCACAACTTGTATTGGGCTGGGATTTGTAGCTGTCTTCCTTTTTGTTACTACCTAGTGTGCATTTAATTTTTCCCATTTTCATAACAGGAACATGCTGACTCCTGCAGAGGATGGTCATCTGGGTAAGTGCAAATTTAAAAAAGCTAAGACTCTATGAAGTATGTGCGATCCTCTGTGAAGGATGTGTGAAATTGATAGCTGCCCTGGTTTGCTGGTTCCCATCTACTGCCAGCAGTCTCTGCTGAGAAGCGAGGCTGCTCCCGAGAGAAGACAAAAATCTGTTTCAGATGGAGATGGGACTCAGGTCTGTTCAACTTTGATTTCTGAATGAAGTTATATTTCTTTCCCAAAAAGCTTTAATAAATTATTTCAAGGGAGTACATCTGTCATTAAAGGCACGCTTACAGAGCCATATGTCCCAAATCTCTTTGGGTTTATACAGGCTGGCCCTGTGTTTCTCTACATGTATTGGTGGGACCTTTTTGAATGTCCTCTCCATCCAGAGACCTGCCAGACATTTGGCCTTAGTAATGGTAATGATGACAGTAGTTGATCTAGGAATCTTCATTCAGTCAAACCGAACAGAATACATAAAATTAAAACAAAAACAAAAACCACACAACTCTCCAATAAATGCATAAAGTTACTTTATTTTCAGTATACATTTAATTTTGAAAAATATAAATGCTAAAATATCTCATCATCTTCATCTTTTGATTCCATAAAAGTCACAATAGAAAGCTTCATAAAACTGTAAAATACTATGTTATAAGGAATTTCATGTTTTATATTAGTGGAAAAAAATTTAATATATTGAAATGTTTTCTGCTTTTTTCATTTTTGTTCCACCATCTTGATCCACTTCATTTTACGTTAATTCTTTATTCTTTCCTCCAAAGCAAATACAGACTTAAGAGAATTAAAAATAATAAAAGTATCTGAAAGTGCGTATTGATTCCGAGAAAAAAAAGTAATGCATACAAATACACGTCAACCTTGACGACAAATAAGTAGTGGCGACAGAGGCAGACAGTCACCATTTTCATGGGCCTGGGACAAAGCTGTCTGCAGTTCGTTTGTTTTCACTGGGTGACGGCAGGATTTCTGCCCTCAGTTGCTGCCTGTTTTTGTAGGACTTCTAAGAGAAACTGTTCAGGGAAGTTCTTTTTGTTTGTTTTTTGTTTTTTTTTTTAATGGACTCTCCTGATTTCAGAAGAGCCTTCCCACCTTCCCAGCAGCCAGAAGTGCTTACTCAGGCTTTTCTCACCAAATGTCCAATTCTGAACTAAAATTAGTTTTAGTTTTATTGTCACAAGGCCTACAAAGTGCAGTGAAATTCACCTTGTGGTGACATCGGCCCATCAAATGCTATTAGGCAGCTGCTTTTCACTGCCTTCCATCTCTTGGTGCCAGCAGAGCTCTTGCTTGCTGTCTTTGTGGTTAATTTTTCTTAAGAAAAAGAAATAGAAAGGACACACAACCTTCCACAGAGTGCTGCTGGAAGGAAGCAGGAAATGAAAAATTTCCAGCTCCTGTCTCCATCCAGAGTTGTTCTTGACATGGAAAACTACAGAAATCTTTGTCCCATCCCTTAAACAATGCTACCCTCTGTACAACAGCTCGTCTGTTAACGTAAAAAATAAAAAAGAGAGAGAAAGATCTAGATCAGCAGTCAATACATTTCAAGTACATTTAACACGGTTCAAAAGTGGAAGACCTCATTTTTGTGAAGACAAATCACCAGGTAATAGCAGATGAAAGGATGCATTATGTGTGTGTGCGTATATGCATGTGTGCAGTATGCTGCATTTTGAGCATACTGTAGGTGGTGGGAGGGTTCTTTTGTCAGTGCTCTCTTAAGGAAGTCCTTTTCTCTATATTAATCTGTGCTGATCTTTCCTTATTTGGATTTCTACAAATAAAGTGTCTGGGCAAAACATAAAAGCTTACATGTACTGTGTACATGATGACACTTGAGTCTGTTTCCCCTTTGGTAGTCTGCGACTTACTTTCACCAAGGAATTAAAACAGTTTTCTACACGTTAGCATTGCACTTCCCAGGTTCTCTGTCCTCCAGCTAATCCTAGCAGGCAGCAGAAGGGATCACGCAGTGGCTGCTTTCCTGGCTGCTTCAGATGGCTCCTCACCCTTTTTGAAGCAGGTTTGGGCTGCGTTTATGGGATGCTGATATCTCAGGGGCAGCAAAGAGGAACAGCTGCTCTCCCTTCCTCTTGCGCTGCTTTCTCACAGTAAACAAAAATGTTAGGTAAGCAGAAATTCAGATTCCTTGGTAACAAGCTGGGGAATGTACGTGTGTGTGCATGTGTGTGTGCTGTGCCAATTCCTCTGCAACTCAATTTTTGTGCAGCGATGAGCACTCGCACAAGATCGTGCAAATAATAATAAACTAATATAAAAACAGTAATAGTATTACAGTCCATATAATTGCATCTTTTAACCAGAACCCGTATCTGGGAAAAAAAAGAGTCGTCGTTTGCTCAAAGAGTCTGACTGACTGTTGATGTGATTGTTACTAGTTCGTGGATGCTAAAATTTGGCATATAAGGTCTCTCAGCACTGTGATGAAATCCTATTTCCTTAATCAACATGGACTTTGGTTTCTTCACAACAGGTGTGGAAGCCACTAAGCTCTACTTTTTTATTCAGTATCTTTGCTACTTTAGGAAAAAAATGAAACAAAGCCGTGTGTTAGGCATTACAAAGCAGTTTCTGCAAGCGGATTTTTTAATGCCCAGCACCAGGGGCTGTTAAGGACTGTCCCTCTTCTCTCCTGCTGCTGGGCAGCTGCTCACACTGCTGCTTCAGCCCCTGGTATGCTTCACTGCAGGGAGCTTCATTTTTAAAGCGAAGCCTTTGCAGTGTGTCATACGTAATCCTCACACTTGAAATAAATGTGCTGGGGAAGGCCAGTTTCCTAAATGCTATTTTATACATGCATACTCAAGTTTACTGTATACCCACTGCAGAGAAAATGATCTGTCACAAGGCGATGCTTGCTGGGTTTAAAACTGTCACGGTTTTGTGACCAAAACCCAAAAACCTGTGTCACCGTGCCTAGTTGATTTGCTACCGATACGTCATCGTGTATGGAAGGTTTGGTTTATCTGGCAGAGTGCCGAGCAGTGAAGGTGTAAGAATAAATTCTGTACGTGACAGAAAGCAGTGCCCAGGCGCTGTCAGTTTTTGAGGAGGACCTAGATCTTGTGTCTCAACTGCACGCGGGGTGTTTCCACTTGCACACATACACACACGTGCACACACGGATGTTTCACATGAAAGAATTCTAACAATACTGCATAGGAAATCAACAAAATGAATACAATCAGCATCTGTCCACTGACGCTGTTAACCAGTCGGTATTTCGCTTACCAACAGTACACTTAAGACTCTTCCTCGATCACGAGAGATTTAAGTTATATCCCATCATCTCCTTCATAGTGAAGTTAGATTATTCATAAAAAATAAAATAACCCTAAGTAAAACAGAAGCTTTAGAGTAGAAGGTGTTAATAAAACTGATCCAGCCCTATGCCATGTCCTGGAGATTGTGTATTTTTTTTTCTTTTTTGTAAAAATCACATTATATATGGTACAATACATTTTTACAGAAAGCCTGGCATCTAGAAATAAGAGGTAGAACTACTCAAAACTATACGTTTCCTGCTGCAGGAAAAATTCATTTTTCTTTACAGTAATTAAAAAAAGGTTAAAAAAATTGACAAAAAAAAAGTCATAGGTTAGGCCCCCATAATTTAAACAAAATAATCTAGGAAAATAACACTCTTCAATGTACCTGACGGATTAAGTCCATTAAAATGTTTTTTTAAAAAAAATTGCATAGGAAAGGGACATTTCAAAACACACGCTACAATGATGGCAATAGTTTGTCTGTGCTGGGAGTGAAGTACCTTTTAGTTTTCCTTCCTGTGTTACTACGAGTACAGGCTTTAAGAGCAAGTTAGTATTAGCAGCACTTTCCAGCATCTTAGAGCAGTGTAATAAAGACATTGAATTAGCCTGGAGGTCAGTTTTGTTCTGCCAGACAACAAACAAACAAACACTGATTCACAACTAAAGTAATGCCAGTTCCTCTGACGTTTCACAAAAGTATTATATTATATCCTTAATACTTCTGCCCTCTGCTTGAAAATGAGATGCGTGCATGTCTAAGCAACAGAGAAGGCAAAAATAAGTCTTGGTCAAAGTGGAACAATTGGGTGAGGATAAATAAGAGGAAATCTGCAGGGGGGGTAAGGGCGGAGCGGGTAGCGCAGAATGTCTCATTTACCTATGCAGGTGGGGAGCAGAGAGCATTGTAATATTTGGCTAGTGACAAAATAAATTCCATATAAGACTTAACAGACAGACAAATTACAAAGTAGTTTCTGTTCCCTTGCTCCTCCAGAAATAACCATTGTCTTCAGGCTCAAGTTCTATTCTAATTTGAGGCACAACTTTTACTGGAGTTCGTGGAGGGCTGCGAAGAAAAAGGCGGCAAGGTAAGTGTATGGACTAACGTCATGCATTTTAGTAATGCTTAATGCGCTCTGCAGCGCTCAGCTGAATTCTGAAGAGTATATTTTCTGAGGGATCAGTTCCTGAAAAACTGTACAACTCCAAGAAAAAATACATATTTATAAACAAAACAGAGTGGCAGCTCAAAAACTGCAGGTCCTAGTACTTACTGGGCACAGCACGGTGTCACATCTAGAAGTGGAAAAAAAGCTCAACTCCCAGTACCAAGTGTATCAGCACAGACCAGTACAATACAGCTTTCTGAAACTGGCAGCTTACAGATACCAAATAACCCAGACAGGCACTGGTAATATAAAGCTCTCTTTGGTACCAGAACTTACTGATAGGCCTGTGCATCACGTAATATTATTTTAATGAATTGGTCCAAACACTGCTCCTGTCAGGGAGTAAGCCTACTGATTTTGTATCCAGTACTCCACGTATCCAGTACTTGAGCTTCACACAACTAACGTCCTGCATAAGTTTATATATTTTTAAGTCATTTAATTTTTTCCCTGTAGACATGGTTTTCTAGACTTTTCCCAGTTGTTCAACAACTTTTTGCAGGTTTGGACCCCAAAACAGGCATCAGTACTGCAGCTGGGGTCTAACTTAAGGCCAGCAAAGTACTTATGCAAGCTCCTCACTCTCTCTACACTGTAAGGCTATGCTGGAAATTAAGTTAGGATGCAACAACTGCACGTTAGGAATTCTCTCAAAGTGTTTTCTAAGAGTTTCCTGTGCAGATAGGAACTTTGCCTTGTAGAATTTCAGTACACTGTGGCACATACAAATTGCATTTTACAAGTACTTACCTTGGCATAGTGTGTGACTGAAGAAAAGGAATTTTATCAGCACGACGTATGGCGTTCAAGGAATGTTGGTGATTTTTCTTCTGTCAGGGAGGAGAGAAAAGATCATTTTGTCATTGCATGCAGCACTGATGTTTCTTAAGCCCAGAAAATTCTCATGTATTTAGCAGAACTTTTAACTGCTGACTTCCTGCTGTATGAATTTCACAGCTTGTAAATGAAAATAATGAAGTTAAGTCTCTCCTCCAAGATACAGAACCTGAACTGCCAAAACAACCGTGATTCATTTGCAGGCACTGCCCTGTAAGCTGCATTCAGCTGCATATGCAGTTGTACAGCCACAAGCAGTCATCTAGCTGCCACACAAGAGGCCACTAAGCTGCTCCAAGTAAACAGCCCCTGGGAACTCTGTATTCACCAGGCCTGCACCGCAGCCTGACAAAGGGTCTCCAGCTCGAGTATGCTTCCCTGAGGCAAGCCACGAGATGCTGCAAAGCTGGTCTCAGCCCAGCGTGAGGCGGGAGCGTTTCTGTGTCGAGGCGGGAGCGTTTCTGTGTCTCGTGCTCAGAGTTGCCTGACAAAAAGGGGTTGGGAATCCCTCAGTCAGGGATTGGGCACACAATGCCTAGCTGGGAAATTCCAAATTCCAAATTCCACCTCAGAAAAATTGCTCAGTTTCTTGGCCTCCTTTCAGCACCTTCACATCTTGATACTTACCTTTCATCTACAACTTTAGTTACCCTGTGTTCCTCACTGCAGCATCCAAACTCCTTGTGGGAAAACAGGTGGCTTGTTGCCTGTAATCACATTCATTTCCTGACCAGCATGGTGAAACGTACTCTTTTTTAACAATAATCCTATTCTTGCTATTGCTGAAGGGATGCTAAGGAGTAAAAAATGAATTTTGTGTTTGGATTGAGAAACAGCTGGAATCCACTTCTCTGCCTTAGTGGTTGAAGGGTAAATTGTTTGTCAAGCACTCTGAACATGCAAAATATGTTCAAGTACTGAATGCTATTAGTATTATTAGTAATACACTTCGAGTCTCGGAGCACTATTATATTCTAGGGTGAGTAAGGTGAGACCATGGTGTCCATGGATCCATGGATTCTAGCTACTTTTTCTAGTACAAGAGCCTGTTTTTTTAGTGTTTTTTTTTTCATTGTTTCTAAATAAAAGCTGACAAATCAATTTCAGAATCATAGTACTGTACCCATACACCAACAAACTGCTGCTTGGCCCATGGTTGTCTTATCCCGTGTTGTCTGAAAGGGCATTCCAACAAACAGGTTTGTGGCAGAAGTATTATCATTTCCCTAATTATTTCAGCCCTGATGATGCTGAGAACAGTGTACCCAATCGTAAGATCCTGTGCAACAACATTTAGGATGAATTTGGTTTAAGCATATCAGGGCATTTTCATAGAAAAATGAAGAGGATCTGTTGAATTCAAGGTTGATACACTGCGAATATACAAATAGTAAAGTAATTGTCTTTCTCTTTGGCTTTGTTTTAAAATGGTAACCTCTTAAGTGTTCATTTATCTAAAGACACAATGCAATGCTTAGGGTTGCAAAATGCCACCACCAAAAGCCAAGATAGTTAGGGACCAGCTCCTAAACACAAATCCTATTTAAAGAATCTAAAGATCAGTGTTTCCAGGTCTTATTCCTAGAAATCTTATCACCAGTAATGCAGCAGTACTGATTTACTGTTATAATTTGTGCTTCTTTGCTCCCATCTCATGACAAAACAGCATATTTATCTCCAGACTGAAACCATTGCTCATAAAATTGTCAGAAGTCACTGCAAAGGCAAAAAAGCTCATGTCAGTTGTTATTTCTGATTCCTCTCTTACAAGGCTATAATATGAGAAGTGAAAGTGACTGAAAATGAAGGCATAGTCTAGTTGAAGACTTGTAGCTAGCAGTGTTCCCCAGGCGCCGGTACTGCATCTGGTATTGTTCAACATCTTCATCAGTGACCTGGATGAAGGGATAGAGTCCATCCTCAGCAAGTTTGCTGATGATGCAGTGCTGGGAGGAGTGGCTGACAGACCAGAAGGCTGTGATACCATTCAGAGAGACTTGGTGGGCTAGGGAGTTGGGTAGAGATGAACCTGATGAGGGTTCAACAAGGGCAAGCGTACAGTCCTACACATGGAGAGGAATAACCATATGTACCAGTACAGGTTAGGGGCTGAACTGATGGAAAGGAGCTCTGCAGAGGAGGCCCCAGGTGTCCTGGTGGATCACAGGCTGACTGTGAACCAGGAGTGTGCCCTTGTGGCCAAGAAGGTCAACAAGATCCTGGGGTGCATTAAAAAGATCGTGGCCAGCAGGTCAACAGAGGTTCTCCTCCCCCTCTACTCTGCCCTGGTGAGGCCACATCTGGAGTACTATATCCAGTTCTGGGCTCCCCAGTTCAAGAAAGACAGGGAAATCCTAGAGAGAGTCCAGCAGAGGGCCACAAAGATGACTGGGGGCCTGGAGCATTTCCCCTATGAGAGAAGGCTGAGAGACCTGGGACTTTTCAGTCTGGAGGAGACTGAGAGGGAGATCTTATCAACGCTTATAAATCTCTGAAGGGCAAGTGTGAAGAGAATGGAACCAAGCTCTTTTTGGTGGTGCCCAATGACAGGACTAGGGGCAACAGGCAAAAACTAGAATATGAGAATTTCCATTGAAACATGAGAAAGAAATTCTTTACTTTGAGTATGACATAGCAGTGGAACAGGCTGCCCAGAGAGGCTGTGGTTCTTTCTCTGGAAATATTTAAAGCCCTCCTGGAAGCTTTCTTGTGCAACCTACTGTAAGGGCACATGCTATTGTAGGGAGGTTAGACTAGATGATCTCTAGAGGTTCCTTCCAACCCCTACAATTCCTTGATTCCATGATATTAACCTAAGAAATTAAAAAGATACAATAGCACAAAAACAAGTCACCTAAGAAGGGAAATGTGTTAATGGTCAAATGATCACTGCCTTGTCAGTTTAATGCATAACGAGGATCAGTGACATGCTTAATTATTCTTTTAAAGTGCTGAGTTTTGCAACTGCTTGGAACCTAAGGAAATAAACAGTAACAAGACAGAGATGCAGTTTAGACATGCTGCAAATCCAGAGCAACAGACTCAGGAAAAATAAATGCAAACCATCAGCAAATTTAACACAAAATGGCAAAGGTCAGAAGTGGACTGAGTGGATGGGGAAGTTACAGAGAGGAGGAGAAAGGAAGTTATCACGAAACATAGCTGGACAAAAGCAGTTAAGCTGGAGGCACCAAAAGAAATAACACAGATTTTGGAAAGAAAAAAGAATACATAAAAACAAAGCCAAATAGTGTCATAAATCAGAGACCTGGAAGTTAAAAACAAACAAAAACCCCACACTTCTGAAATAATAGAAAAGCTTTTAAAAAAATTGATTTATAGATATATATTTTGTACTGCACGTCAGAGTCACGCAGGCATGCAAGAGGTTCTACTCACTGTCGGCAGGTTTGCTATCACTTAGGAAAGGTTCCTGCTCCATGATGTCCATTGGTATTTTAATACTTGGGACTTTTTCTGAGTAGGGGCAGTCAGACTGTGAAAGAAACGTGTAAAAGTTCTTAGAAAATTTCCACTGCTCTCTTACTGTCACCCATAAATTAATACTTCCTTCACATAATTTCTATAGGAATTAGGAGAAAAATAATAATAATAAAAAGGAATTCTGTAGCCCAGCTGGTGGCCTCCTGATTTTAAATTGGATCCCTCTTGCACCTCACTTTCCCTCTTTCTTCACACTATGGAAGTAGAGCAGACTGAAAGAATAATCTTATCTAAGTAAGCGTTATCTTTTCCTCTCTCCACCTCACCAGTTCCTATGCTACCAGTTTGTAAGACACCATCTGAGTCAGCCTGGGGTTGGCTGCAGGAAATAAAAATGGATTAAACGTGCATTTGTACGCAGAAATGATAGGGCACTGGCTTCTGAGAAATCTCACCAAAAAGTTTTAACCTACTGTGAATGCTGTAAATTATAGCAGGACAGTCTGTATATTTTTTTCTCCTTCCAAACTGCTCTACAAGGAAGAGTGTCAGACACAATACGGCAGATAATCTGTAACTTCCATTGTTTCAACTCCTCTTTTTATTTATTACTTAAATAAAGTCAGACCCCATCCCATTACACCTCTGTCTACAATAAGATATTTCATCAAATCCAGGGTCCTTTTAAGAATTCATGCAATCCCCCCACACAGGAGATATGGCAGACTGTTCAAGAAGAGTTACAAGTGCAGAGAAAAGCTGTACGTTAGCAAGCCTTTCTCCAAGATAGCTTTCTTCTGAAGTCAGCGAGCTTTTGCTCAAATTATCAGCACACTATAGCCACTGAGTCCCCAGGAGTTTGATGATTATGCCCCACTGGTTCCAATAATAACCCACTTGCTTGTGCTTAGAAGGTACTGAATTACTTGGCTTTTAATTTAATTTTTTTTTTTATAAAACAGTTTATCGTAACCAAAGAAAGGCTGATACTGTTTGGCTTGGCAAAGAAATTAAGGTGATACATGCCAGGTGTTATGTGCCAGAAATGTTAACATATCTTTGTTCCTGGAGAGAACTAGACACAGCATGAAGTACAACACTGCAGTGGGGAGAATTAGACCTAAAAGCCAGAGTAGGAAAACATCACAGAAGCCAGAAAATCTCTCTCTCTGGATTTTCTTTTTTGTTTTCTTTTCTGTTTTTTTTTTAATGTTACAGACATTCAGTGCAATACTGTGTGTACTCCACTAGCAAAACGTTTCCTCAGATGTGTGCATATATATGTGCATTACTTATTTTTTACAAAGCTACGTATAAGCATAGCTCAAATACATTTTTGAAAGGCATGGAGGCAATAAAGCCATACCAGAATTCCCATCCGTTTGGAGCTATGTTGTAAGCGAGCTAAGAATTGAGTAATCCATCCAACATCACTGTTCTGGTGCTAATAAATAAAAGATCTGTGGAATGGGAGTGCTGATGCTCCATCTGCTTTAAACCTGACCATGTAAAATGAACAAAGAGATAGAGAAAATGCCTGTGGTTGGCAAAAGTGCCTAAAGGGGAGAAGAGGCTATCACACATCACTTCTGGCTCTTAAACTAAATATAACATCCCAGTGTATTTTTAAAAAATTGGCTGGCCCTTCTTGGACCATGCATTTTGGACATAAAATCTGAGACAGAATTCAACTTTCCACTACACACAAGCTTAGGTAAATCCAGCAATTAGTGGCTGTAACTTTTACTTGCTAAAACCAAGTTGGTGAATTTACTGAAAAACTTTCTTTGCAGTTCCTTTCTTGCTGTCCCTGACTGCAAGCAAACCCCCAGTAAGAACTAACAGTAAATCCTAACTTATACTAGAGAGTGGTCTCTGTTAATGCCAGGTTTTGCTGTACTTGTTTACATAACACCAGTTGAATTTGCCATGTCCAGCAATTCTCTTCACTCAACTCTTATCAGTAGAATGCCTGCAAAAACCCACAGTACTGACTTTATGGAGGCGTATTTCTGGAATGGAAAGGGTGAAAATAATCAAACCAATAACACCAAGTGCTTTACATTCAGGATGCTGGCAAAAGCAAGTGCTGGAAAAGAAAATAAGAACAGTTAAGTAAGAACATTTTGCATAAATCCTGTTACCCACTTGATTGAGTACTGTACCTGAAAGCCTAGGAAGCTTAAAATACACCAGAGATACAGGCGACATGGCTGAGGATACTATGCTGCTGGATTCAGATCAGTCATAATGAAGGAATTGAGTCAAACCTTTGTTAACTGTTCAGTACGAACAGCAGGACATCATCTTTCACTTTGAATCATACAAATCTATTTACTAATACTAATCTATTTATTTGACTCTTGTTGTATGTATTTCCTGCGTTATAGAGCATATATTCTCTGAAGAAGGGCCATTGTATATTTTCTCACTGGAATAGCCGGATTTTGTTGCCTGTAACACAGCTGTCACATAAGGGACTTGAGCTCTGGCGTGTTCTCCACCTGGATCAAGGTTGTGTTTTCTGTCCTGCCAGCCTTGAGTAAGGCCAGGCATCAGAATGATCTAGAGGAACTCGTGGAGCTGCCATATTACACTTGAATACACTGGACTTGTTATCTAACCCAGCTGATTGCATAAATAGGGCTAGTGTGGCAATTCTGCTCAGTACAGGAAGGATACAGATGATACACAGTAGAAACACAGCAGAAGTGCTGCAGGACTGCTCTGCTGTACTGTCACCTTTACAGCATGGTGGCAGCAGCGCTTCCCACAGCTGACCATGGCATGCTTGCACTCTTCCTTAATGCTTCACTGCAAAAAATGCTTCTGGGAAATAACACTGACCCAGTAGCTACTTCTTCAGGAATTCCCTTTTCCTGAGGTTGCTGTTACCCACTTTCCATCAACTAAAAAGGCCAGGGAGCAAGCAGGAAAACAACTGATGTTGCTATTTCTCTGTCGTACCACACCAGACTTCAAAACTTGGGTATTCCTGGCTGCAGGTCAGTGAGCTAGGTGTGAATGTACAAGAATGGGTCAGCTGACTTTTCCTCCCAAGGCATGATACCTTCTCATTTATTTCTCCTGCTCTGTATAGATGTGGTATTTTCCAGCTTCAGGTGATCTTAACTTTGTCTAAATCACATGAAAAGCCTTTCTTCATTAACTCTGGAAATTACACAAGCAGAACTACTAATGCTATGTCACTGTCCTCCGTGTAGCTCATAATCAGTGAAGCTTAGCTCCCTTGGTACACTGTCATCCAGCAAAAAGTGATGCAGACCGAGGCAGCCAGCTCTCCAAAGGAAATTCACACTTTCTATATGAAGTGCTCTGTAAGCAGTGTGTTCACCACTTTCATTTAAGTTTAAAGAATTTGAGTTTGCATGAGGTCTGAGTAGGAAAATGTTCGAAGGCACAAGTACTGCATTTCATCTTACTAAATCTACAATAAAAAGTATCATTTTCTAAGGCACATGAATCTGGTCTAATCAGGTCACCATGCTTAGTATTGGTGTTAGCAAGGTAAGTTAAACTATTACAGTTTCTATAGATACATATATGCTGCAACCTGAGATAGAAGCAAAGAGTAGAATACACTGCATAAAGGGCATGTATGCTATTTAAATGTATTAACAACAGACAACAAAGCCTCTCCTGAAACACGACAAGCCTTAACTTTTTGTGCTTTTAAAAAGAGTAATTAGAAAATAGAACAAAACAGGCTTTTTTCAGAAGTATCAGAGTTGCTTGTGAAAACCTTTCTCCTCCTAAAACATAAGAGACAATCAGGGAGAAAGGCAGAGGTGGGAGGGGAAGATGAACAAGACAGGATGATATAAGGTATTCTAGTAGAGGACATAACATGTCAGCAGATATCTTGGGCTCTTGTGGAAAGTGTGACTGCATTTTTGGCGATGTAAGTTCCACCTACCACAGGCTGCTGATGCCTGGAAAAGGGAAGGCAGTGTTGAAAAGGTTTTGTTTGGGGCTCATTTGCTGCAACAGGCAAGGACTGTGCTGGTTTGCTTCAAAAGAGGATGGGGAAACCACCAGCCCCAGAGCTGGGGAAGGGCACGGAGCCATGACGGAGCCATCATTAGCCAGAAATAACTAGTTTTTAAAAAAAAGCAGGGAAGTTCCTTACATCCTCATTGTCACTGTCCAGACTGCCCTTCTTCTTTTTCTTCTTTTTCTCATCCTCTTTCTTTTTCTTGTCCTTTTCTGGAATGACGTCATCAAGAAAACTTAAGTCATGCTGGGAGAAGAGGTAGTCCATGGCTTTTCTGACTGCTACAAGTGCCAAGATCTGAAAAGGCAGAGAGGGATTTTCACTCAGATACATTTTAGTTTTGATTGGAAACATTCTGTGCATTACCTGTTCATGCTACTTCTTAATCCCAAACACTTGAATTCTGGTTGTAAAACAACATATTGAGAACAAGGTAATTGAGATATTCCCGTTGTTCAGCTTGAAAATCTAACAACTGGAACTGAGTCAGGCCTCAAGCAGCAGCATTTCACATCGGATTAAACGGAAGCAACATACAGGAACAGTAATGTAATCACTTACTGCTCTTGTAAAGACAAAAGTCATCCTTAACCTCCTGCTGGCAAGTATCAGGCAAAATAATAATTAACTAGAGAGGCCCAAAATGAGTATTTTCATCTATGTGGGGGATTCACCTTACATATGCGTGTTCATAAGGGCATCCTGAGTAATTTTCTTCACTTTTTTCTCTCACCATTTCTCCAAGATATAACAATTCTTTAAAAATTAGACAGTGGCCTAGGTGTGCCCTCAGATTTTACAGTATAAAATCTGCTAGGATTGTGTCTGCAAGAAACTGAAGGAAAAGCTTTTTTCTGCTTTTCTGCTTTTCTGCTTTTAGAGACTGCACTCTAAAGCACTGGGGAAAAAAATAAGGGACATGTCTGAAATGGGTGTCAACATCTATGCTGAAATTTAGCATCACCAACAGATGCATACCAAGATTACACATACGCTCTACTAAAGGATGCTCTACAGACTAAAAGCTCAACTTGGCTACAAAAAGATGTCACCCATTCCTAGCAACAGAAGACTGATTTTAAGACAGAACAGTTTGCTCCAAGTGATGAGAATCGATGGCAGAAATTATTCCTCAAAATGGATCTCAAACTTTGACTTGCATAATTTAAGTGGGATTACAGAAGTGAAAAATTACTCAAGGAGTGAAAAGATGCCGTGCAAACACCCATGATTATTTCACTTTATTAAAAGTACTTTCCCTACAAATAAGCAGGGGGCTGGCTGTTGGTCAGATCTTCACAGTCAGATTGGAAGTTAATAGTCTTCCTGTTCACAAGTGTAAAAACTGAGGTCTATCATTAGATCCAGCCACATCCATCAGTGTACCTTCACTGAGTTTGTGTCATTATAACAAACTTCAGCAAACTTAAAGATTCTCTTATGGGCAAAGAGGAAGTCTTCAGATCTTAAATTCAGCATTCACCAGTACAATACAGCCATGAGAATGCAATGGAACAGCATGCCACTAGGAACTGCTTTTAATATCTTTATATATTAGCATGAGTCCTAGCAAAAATATTTGTAGGTTTTGCTTTTTTCACTTGAATCAGCTTTTCTCATTTCACTAGCATCAGAGAATAAATGCCTTTGTTTTGTTTTCTGCTTTCCTTCATTTCGCTTTCTTAAATAAGCACTGCAGTTTTGTAACTGCACCCACAACTGAGATTTTACTCATTAGTAAACCTGAAACCAGGGGAGATTGGGCCAATATGTAATAGGGGAATTTCATACAGCGTTGACTTTACAGCATTCTGACCCATTTCCAAGAGAGACAGTCTCTTGGCATGCTTCACACTGGATCCATTTGTCTGTAAGATTACAATGCTCCCAGCTGCATTAGCTGAGCCACAGGAGGGGTTTGGAGGCAGAGAAGGGTCTGCTCTGTGCTCCCATATTATGGACTTAAACTACTCCAGTGATCACTGGATCAATGTAAATGGCTGCAGGTTTTGGAACTTGGTCTGGTTTGGAAGCCTCGTGCCAAGTGTATGTGCAAATTCCCCTTACCACTTGTTTATTTCTTATTTGGCATGTGCACCTAACTGTGTTTCTAGGAATAGTAATAATCTAATTGCACAGATAGCTGTTTCACTGTTCCCCTTCCTTGATGTAGAAATACCATATCAGACTGACTGCACAGTGTGTATTTATGAAATAATTGTGTGATGAATTATTCAGCATCCAAAAAATGTTTTTAACGTGACTCTGACATGCATCATTAGAAAGACAACATACATGCTACAGATATTCTTAGCAATCTCAGATGTGAAACGTGAATCAACATGCTTGCCCTTTACTCAAGTTCCAAGAAAAAGACAATCCCTTTCTCACTCTTGATTGTGCGAATCCTTCCCTCCACTTGGTGTTTCTCTGAGCAGTGAGATCAGCCCTACCACTTCATTTTTGTTTGTCAATTTGTGTTATTGAAAAGTAAGGGAGACATTTTCTGTGCAGTAATTAGTGTGGATTGAAAAAGGAAAACTATGCACTCATTCATTCATGCAGCTCAAGGAGAAAACACAGCAAATCTAACCTTGGCAGCCAGGAGCAGTCAAAACTAACTACACCTTTCTGGCAAAAAATTAACTTTCGAGGCTTGCTTTCCCCTCCAGAGGATTTATGTAAAGGCAGCCACAGCACCTGAGAGAATGTGGAGAACGTTCACCCTGCGTAATCTTACATCAGCACAATGAATGGAGCGTGGAGTTCTAAGGTAGGGCTTTTACAGTGAGAGGATTTGATTTGCCTGTTTGTGGGAGAGTACGCCCATGTGTGGAAGGCCCAGGCTACAGAACAGAGATGTGGCTAGAAAAGGCAAAGGAGAACGTCACCTACCATGACAGGGAATATGATAGCGGCCACAGTTGACTTGAGAATCCAGAGTAGGGCTAAGCAAACCACCTGCAGAAACGTGAACAGATGGACCCTGCGCAGCGGGACATGACGCAGATAGATAAAATCAGGCTGGTGCTTTAGAGGCATCAAGAGCAGCTTCAGACGATCCATGAACTGAAAGGAAAATGGAAAAGCAACATACATATAGATAAAATGCAGGGTAAACAACAAAGTGAGACAATTGCATAATTCAACTATGAAGTGAGACCCTGAATCAACTTGCTTTCCTTCCATAAAGGAAGCACAGCAGAGAACGCAGCATGGTTCCTCTACCTTGAGTAACTATTGCTTAATGCAGTGGGCTAAATATTAATATTTTAACTCAGTTATCTGAAGTTAAGCTTCCCCACCTACATTTGGCACCTATGCAGACACAGGAATCAAGCATTTCTCAAAGCAAGGCCTTGAGGTGCCTTTGTTTTAGGGAGCAGGACTCCATGTAATCTGATGATCAGTATTTAAACCAAAAAACTTAGGTGTCTGTGGAAAACAGCTCTGCTGGCTTCAAAAGAACTAGGCTGATCTGCTGCAGCTGGAGACAGAGGAAATTTTCTGTTGAAGAAAGCAGCTTATCATCCGTGAGACAGAGAAAAAAGATGAATGTCCTGACTACGGTCAGCATCAACGCTTGGGTTACTTCTGTTAACTTCCCTGTTCCTGCCAGGGAATGCTATAAAGACATTTGGCATTTAAAAGTAGTGCCTTTGTCAAATAAACTGCAAGCAGAGGTCAGAAGAGGCGAGGACAGTCATCATGTTAACAGAGAATAGAATTCACCTAACTGAAGAGCGAGGAAGATGGGCAGCTTTTCAGGCAGTGTCCCTTGCCCATGCTGGACTGGGTGGACTTGGAGTTAAACCAAAATGGAGAGTTCTCACTGAGTGAAAAACATCCTTGATCAGGGAAAATAAGTAAGCACACAGTTCTGTGACCACCTGTGCCAGAAAGCAGGGGAAATCCCCTCCAGGAGAACCAGCCCAAGGGTGAACATTACAATCCCCCTGTTGTCTCTTGCCAGAACTTGGGCTTGCTGCCCACTTCTGAGACCAGATTTATCTCAAACCAGTGAATGAAAGCCTGGGCCATTTTAAAGAATATCCAAATAAACTCTCATGGTGCTCACAGAACACAGAGTCTTTCCCCATTAGAGCACAACTAAGGACTAAAAAGAAAGGCTACAATTAATAGGGTGCCAGAAAGCAACAAAAACACTTCCAGCTTCCTAGCACCAATTAAAGATAGTGCACCGTGAGAAAGGCTCCTTACGTAATATTTCCTCAGTGACAAAGAAAGGGGGCTTGGCTTCCCTTCCATAGCAAACAGCAACGTTCCCACTTGTTAACATTGCAGAATAATGCCACCATCATAAATCATGTTCTCTTGTTTTTTTTCAGTCTGTAACAGATGTCCCAGCAGAGGACCCAAACTATCCCAGAAGTGAGCCTAGAACCTTTGTAAGCACATGCTGTCCTCTGTATCAGTATGTTGGGGGTGAAGAAGGATCCCGGGTCTTCACATAGGCCCCCCTCATTGCTTATGGGGCCAAGACTTGGCTGCTCTCCTGCTGAGCAAATTTCTTTCCTTTAGTGTCATTCTCAAGAACAGCCAGTGTGTGGCAATATTTATAAACAGTTGCTGCCCTGCCTGGGTTTCTTTGGAAACATAAATGAGGTGGCGGAGAAGAGGAAGGCCAGAAAGTCCTAAGAGAAGCCTTGTAATAATTAATGATTACCATCTTCTGGGCAAGGTCCTGCGGGGAGTCTGCTCACAGCTGCCAGAGCAGCCCTGGGCGCTGTGGAAGCTTACCTGCACGCCATTGAGGGACGCAACACCCATGTACAGGAAGACACCATAGAGCACAGGCATAGGAATGAACTGCGGGGGAAAAGAGCAGGAGAAACCAAGTTAATCGCCTCCGTATCTGACACAATCTTAGTGCTCAGGGAGGTATAATCCCCGACTCATGACAGATCTGAATTGTACTTTTGAATGGGTAATGTACAGTAATAGATACAAGCTATCTTTCTGCTGTATTTTAAGAGTTGAAAGAACATCTGGATAGCAGGGCAGAGGCCGAGTGAGCCCTCTTCTTTCCCATTTCAGTGCAACTTGGAAGTCTCCCCAAGAAACAGAGGAAACAAAGACAGACAGTACCAGTTAGCCATCAAATTTAAGAAGAGATAGGATACAACATATTCCAGTAAACTCCAAACTACTTTTCACCTCACAGTTTCTAATGAGACTGGAAGCAGAAGGTACAGAGGAAGAAAAGGCATCGTGGATCCTATTACACATCCAACTTAATATACAATGGAAATATTTCCAGAAGGGCTGATCCCTTGAGTCCCAGATGAGCAATTACAGTCATACAAAGTAAATCTCTAATTGCTCAATCTTTAACTCACACTGATCTGCTACAATTAATAAATAATGGGCAACGAGATACATTCTTCACTTCTAGAAACTGGTTTTTCAAACAACAATTTCTGCTCTTTCAAGTGTTATGCACTGGTTACATACAGGTGGAGACAGCTTCCTTTGAAAATAACGAAGGCTCAAAAGTAGGGGATGTGCAGGGGTGCAGCCCCATCTCCAGGTGCCTTGCAAGGTTTAATGCAAGAGCAGCCATGGCTAACTCCACCTTCCTGCTGACTTCAGCAAATACAACTTTAAACTTCCCATCCCGTGCTACAGGACCAGCCCAGCTACATCAGCCAGTGTCTGCACTAATCCAGGCGGCTGCAGAGGAGAAACCCTTTGTCTACAGTAGATTCTTGTACATGGTAACAACATACATGCTTTCCCTGAAAAAAATATCTGGTCCTCCAACCCAAAGCACAGAGCCTTCCGCAAAGGCAACAACAATTGAATAGTAGCTAAAAAAGGGAGAGTGCTCTTTTTGCCAAACAACAAAATCGTGTGCAGTGAGTGTGGCACATGAATGGAAATACTTGGGCACAAATCAAACACACGATCTGAATAAAGGCCGTTGTGCCACTTATTTCAACCCAGAAAGAGCCGAAAGGGCTCTGCAGCTGCCTGCTTAGAGTGAGGAAAGCCTTCATGCAGTGACTGGCAGCTGCAGCACAACCAAGGTCTCCCTGCTCGGAGTGTCTCCTGGACTAACATGGTAGGAATGTTTGTTTTCCAACCTGTGTATGTAATTCATTAAAGTGGCAAATAACCTCTGTTTATTGAATTCTCCACTACATCATTAATCATTTACTAGGTAATAAACACAGCACCATGCAAATTTCTGTGGAGGCCTTGATCCTGAATGCATGCATTTCACTTCACCAAAGTTACCAAAGCCATGTGTACAACATCCTCAGAGATCAAAGCATCACTGCCTGTGTTCCTTCCTTGCCTCACTCCCTCTCATATCCTGCAAGTTCCTTGACTGTTAGTTTATCTTTCTATTGCTGTTCTGTTTGTCCCTCCTACTGGGGAGGGATGAGGAGTCAGTGTGTGGTTCACAGAGTTATGAGTACCCAAGGGATTCAACACCCTCACTGGATCTGAGGGATTAGATAAGACACTGTCTCCTCTAGCAAGTCAAGCAAGAGGCTTTGTGAGTTTGGCATTCTAGTTCACTTACCTTGCTTTCTTTTCTCCCATTTTTCTCCTCTTTCAAAAAAAGAAAAATATCTAAATATTATTTCACCATTCCATTATAATTAATCCTGTAAATCATTCCTAAGTGAAACTTCAGCACATTATCCTGCAGAGTAGCAAGCAGTGCTTTCATTTTGGAAGATTATGTTTTGGCCAAGTATTCACTGGCTATGGGGTTGCTGGCATGGGCACTCGGAACAAACCTGCTGCTAGCCAACAGAATTAAGAATGTATTTATAGGAAAGTGCCTGTCATTCTCCTAGCAGGGTAGAGGATGTTTTGCATGAGATCTGCCATAACTGAGCTGAAAGATGAGTGACATTCAAAAACAGCACAAACACAACACCCACAAAAAGCAAGGATGGGATTATTCTGCAGATTCCCTGTTTTATTGAATTTGGGAGCATTAGCGTTCAATTTGCCGCTGGCGTGAGAAGACTCAAATGTTCTGCAATACATTCTGCAAAGCAGTTCTTTGTAGCAGGAGACCCTACCGCTGGAGTTTGTTGAAGGTCCTGGAACACTGCCAGCTAATTCTTACTGGCACGTGGGCAAGGAGCATGCCAATTTATCCTCAGACATCCTCCTGTGAGGATCTTGCCCATACGCATTCTTTGGAGAAGCTCAGAAGTACAATGAGGGAAGCAAGAGCAGGGGAAATAATGGAGCCTGCAGAATGGAGGAAGAGAGATCTTGCAAGGAAAGGTCACATGAACTAACAGTGTGCCTGCACGCAGCACCACTTAAACCATCCCAGGAACAGGCAGTATCCTGCACAAGGAACAGATAAGCACGTTTTCTAGTTTCATCCTGTGATTTGATGCACCGAGAATACATTTCTCTGTGGTTCTGTGCCAATAGATTAAATGGTACGTGAACAGCACAAGCGTCCAAAGACTTCGGTAAAATCACAAGAAAATCAGGAAATTAAGAAATCACATTTTATTGCACTGCTTCCTACAGAAACATGTTTTCTGTACTGCTGACCTGGACATTGCTTCTGAGCAAGAAGAGGAGTGCTACTTCAGGAGGATTCACCCTAAAAGAATAGAAATTTGTTGTGCTGGCTCTTTTTAAAAGCAAGGCAAGCTGCAGGAGCCTCACACTGCTGAGATGCATGCCTTAGCAGCCCTAACAGGCAGGGCGAAGTTCCTGCTCCACAAAGGCAGTGGCAACAGTCTTGAAGATTTCTGGCCAGAACTTTACCTGTGGAGTAATACTATCTGCTGTAGGCTGTGCTCATTGCCATCGGCTCTGCATATTCTCTCTCATCAAAGTTACTTCCTTTCAATGGGCACACACATGCCCCGTGAGTAAGTACCAGATGAAGATTTTCATCATCCACGTGTAGAAGATGCTGAAAATCTGGTTCTGACAACTCATACTACAGGAATTATTTCCTCCTCTAGAAATGGCTAGACTTCAGGGTGAATGAGAAAGTGAGACGTATCTGCAGGCTCCATTACTCCCTCCAAAAGTAGAAACTTCAGCCCAGTCTTTCCCTCTGACACATGGCGTAGAAGCATTCTTAATTCTGCACTTGACAGCTTCTTCTGGAGCTATAAAGCAAAACTGTTTTAGGCTGCTGGAGGCCTCCCGGGAGTAAATGTGTCCTGAAAGAAGGTGCAGCAAAGTTGCACTCCTGCACCTCACAGCAGCTCAGCAGACAGAGCTCTATGCAAAGGGACAAAGCCGGTACGTAAACGCCTTGGTTTGCGTCTGTGTGTGTGTGTATGTTTTACCATGTGCGCACACATGGACATGCAAATGTACTTTTCTGGATTACATATTCATCTGTTAATCTGTCTTTCACACAGCAACTTTGCTTCACTGCCAACTATCCTTCCATGATGTCATCAGTAGGGTCTCAAAGTTCATCTGCAATATACTTTCCATACAACACAAGCACAGCAGGAGAATAACATCATAAAAGAAAACTTTACCATGCATACACATAGAAGAAAAATCCTAAATTAAAAAAAATCATAGCCCTCAAAACCAACAGCCCTGAACCTTGGTACTATCTATATATCTATAGCACACCACAAATACATTATTTTTTTCCTTCCAAAAATTTACATTTTTGCTTTGATTAAATTGATTGATTTTAAGCTTTGATTAAATTGTAAAATTGCATCAGTGATTCTCACTACTTTTCCATACTTCAGCAATGAGCTTTTTTAGAAGCACAGAAATGGTGTGACAATTGTGGTCCTGGCCACTTGCTTGCACGTGTGTGAGCAGAAAGAAGCAGAAAAGGTTATGTGCTTACCTTCAAGATAGGAGCCATAAAGACAGACACACCAGTCAGAATGAAAACAATGACTCCAGTGACTCTCTGCTCCCTGAAAGAAAAGCACTAGGTTAGCAGTATGATTTCAGCTTTAATTCTAATTTTATTCCCTTCTCAGAGCATTCAAAACCTATGTAAAGTCTGGCAACTCATTTTTTGCAGCCACATTTTCAAAGCTGACTGACAATAACAAGCCAACACCTTCAGGCAGGCATCTTTATCACGACCAAGCCTCATACAGATCTTTTTTCAAACACCAAATCAGTTTTTGTATGTTTGCTTGTTTCCCTAGCTCCATTGTTTGTGGATCAGCAGAGTACTGCTACCAAGTAATGAGGAGTGTGTTTAAATGTTAAACATTAGAAACTGTTAACCAGCAAACCAGATTCTCTGCACGGCAGCTTTCACAACATGCAAATAGGTAATAAATCATTAGCTCTCCACTCTTAAATTAGCAGCGTATTTCAAAGCTTGGTCACAGTATTCCGACAGTTAGATAAATGCTGTTTCTCACCGTACTGTACACTGCTCTGCACACCAGGTACAAAGGGAGTTCACAATCCCCTGGTCCAGGACTTCATGGGGTGCTGGACATTTGACTTAAGAGGCACCCACAACTGCTCCCTGCATCTGAAAATGCTTTTGCAAATAGTATTTCTGAGTACTTAAAGTTAGGCCATTAATTTTCTATTATTTGCCTAACTAAGTGATTTCCAGGAGTGCTGCTGCTCCTGTTGAAAGCACTTCAGGCCACTTAATTAAGGCAACCAAATACAGAACACATGGTTTGATTTAATAGAATAGATTGCTTTAGCCACAAGTTTAGGTCTTTTACCACTATGTTTGCTAGCAAACGCCTGCCTAGTTTCCGTGGATAAAGAAATGTGAAGTAAATACATCTTCTTTCTCAAACACTGGAAAACTTTATCTGATCTGGCTGAATAAACTTTAGAAAATGAAGAGCTGCACTGCTGAATCTCATAGTCAGGTTGGGAAATACGAAGAAGGATATAAGAGGTTCTTCATGAAAACTCTGCAGTGCCCCGATGGCACCAGACTGTGCAATGTAAAGCCTTGTGTAGTTAGAGGTGGCTTCAATGTGCATGCCCAAAGTAGACAAAAATTATCTCAACTCTGAAATTAAGTTCCCTTTTCTTCCTCCCTTCACTTGCCCTCACCCTGTCCACAGACACACACATGGTAGGATGGTTTTCTTCCTTTTCAAGAAAGGGTATCTGCAGAAGGACTATGCCAGATAAGCTTGTAACTGGATGTATCCTCTGAGGACAGGAAAAAAAAAAGCTGTAAGGAAGCACAGCTGATCTGAAGATTTACTGCAAACCTAAGAGCTATTCCCCCTTGAACCTCTACACATGTTCTGTTCAGAGCACGACCATTTATAGTACAAAATGATCTCTGCAGGCAAACAAGGTAATAAAGGCCTATTTGGTTTGACATACCTCACTCCCAAAAACTTGGGCTGTTCTCCAGGGGCTGAAGTTTCAGTCTCCATCTTCAAGCTGTCAATATGAGCAATGGAGATCACAGTAGCAGCAACATACCAGGGCAGACCCATAAAGGAGCATATAATCATCAGAATGGCCACCCAGAACAAATCCAGATGATATCCAGCACCTTTCTGTGAAGGGAGACAGACAACCATAGCTTTAATTATTCTAAATGCATAAGGAATAGTGAAGGTTCTGACAGGGGGCAGAGGCACACCAACCAAACAGCATTTCCTTCGACTGCATCTTTGGTGAACTGCTTGGCTGTTCTAAGAGACAGAAGTTTTCATAAGCAATTAGCAGAGTAGGTCTGCTACATAAAGGACGAACCACTGCCTCAGCAGGGAAAGCAGGTATATGATACTGTTCTGGCAAGTTCTGAGAACAATATAACAGGGTTAAGCAGTAAGTATAAGAAAGTAGCAGACCTGCAAAAGACCAAGCACTGTGCGGTGTTTGGAGGTTGGGTTGGTGCAAGACAAGCTCTGCAGCCAGTCAAGTAGTTCAGTACAGTGGTACTCTTTACACAGCAGACTATGAGTTAAATATGGCTGTAGAGAGATTGTGTTCACTGAAAAATATTAGGTGAGCTACATGTCTTATCTTGTAAACAGTATAAGCATGCTCTCAAAATATATGCATATCTTGATTACAAGGTGTTTACAGTATCCTGAAGGAGGTCTGTATTGCCTCTAAAAAAAAACCACCAAAAAAATGGAACTGCACTATATATGCTATTTTTAAAATTTAAACTTTCCCAGATTTTTTTTTTACGTGAAGTGACACAGTGACAAGAAACCAAATACCCAACACTATTCCAACTCCTCGCTGACTCTGCAGCGTGTGCAAAACCAGAACAGCCCATTTTCAGAGCATGAGACAGATAACAGCAACAAGAGAGTTTGGACAGGGCGAGAGCACGGAAGGGTGGTCTGTAAACAAGTGAGCAGTTCGCACGGTGTGAGCTGTTATCCTGCTGATCTGCTACAGGCAAAGGACTTCTTTTATCATTGTGGAAAGCCAGAATTTTTACCAACTGTGCATTCATACGAGTCTAGCTTTCCATACAAACATCACTGTCAGAGTGGAGCCTGAACAACTAGTGATGATGGAGAGGGAGCAATGCTGACCCAGGTACTGGTGCTAGGGAAAGGGACAAGTCATTCCTGACTGTGCAAGGTGTGAAATCCCTGTCCAGCTGCTTTTGCTTTGCCCACTTGATTTGGTTTCTCTCTTCTCTCGTATCCTGATTTGCAAAGACATGGCACACAAACAGCGTATGCTATCTTCAGATGGATTTGAGGTCCACTTCTGAAAGTCAGAGAATTCTTCTGTATAATGGAGAATGAAGTTGTTCACAATCCCTTCTCCAGGTCCCATGTTTTCTTCCAAGTACAACAGCTCCTTCCATTTCAAAGGCTATTTCATTTGGCATCAGGAACTACAACAGCACTTTTGTGTGCCAAGTCATCTCACATTTGTGTGAGTGACAGCATGGATACGTACAAAGCCTTAAACACCCAAACCAACCTTTCATAAAACCAGACAGAAGCCTTATTTTATGAGGCAGCTGTTGTAAAATAACTCGATGAAATGACTTAATGAAGCCTACCTGGAAGTAATCTTAGAGACATATGGTGCCTGCCAAAAAGGTAGCATTTACCATCTCCTATCTCAGAGCAAGATCTCAACTCCTATATTTAGGATACGAAGCAACTGCAGAAACTGAGTCAGGACTTCACACTCAGTCTGAGCACTGCTGATTTTGCTGGGTACTGGAGGTACTTTCCTGAAAGCCCAACTATGCTTTCTGGGGGACAGTGACAAGAGCAGCTCATGGGACACATAACCCATCAAAAAGAGAAAGCTGCCCTCATTCTTTGATTCTTTTTAGAAACCTTTGTTCTTCAGATTGATCTGAAGAGAAACTCCAATGGAAACTGATGCTGTAAAGAGAAGTTTCTGTTGGAGGCAGGCAGCAGCGCCTGCTAGCAAAACACTGGGTGAATTCACCCCTAAAAGCTTTCTCCAAATCCAGTACACTCCTCCTATTATTAATTTGTTGTTTTTTTTTTTAATACTTTAGTGGACTAACAAGGAAATTCACCAGTCATAAATGCCAAGAGAAGAAGCAAAAAAACCAAACGACATCAAAGAATAGGATCTTCAGAAAAAACACCAAAGAATTCTTTACAGTTTGATGTTTTAAAGATTAACCTTTTTTTAAACTTGTTCAATATGATTTTATTGGAAAGAACAAATGAGCCAGACCTACATGGTGACCTAAGAGGGAAAGCAACCCAGCTCCTCTTGAATAATAGTCATTGTTTTCCTAATACATTCACTGCTTACTTTGGCTGGCCAGCAGCACCCAGACGGTTACTCAGTGCCACCTTGCCAATACTTTAACAGGGCAGCAGCAGGAAAAAAAAAAAGTCCTCCTTTGGTCCTGCAGCAGATGTGTACTGATGTATATTTTGATGCAGAGCAGCAGGAGAGGACTGGAGAACCCCCATTTAAACAAAAGCATGTTCTCACAACCGTAACAAAGGAAGCAGGAAACAAATTTTTATATTAAACAGTACCTTGTGGGAATGTTTATACTTTGTTACTAAAAAAGTACACCCAGTGCTGATGATAGCATAACCATGTTCAGCTAGTCAGAAGCTTGGAAGGCTGGGTGCCTCTGCCCCAGAAAGCATTACCTGGGGGCTTCAGACTTTTGTGGCCTTTTTCAGCTTTGTTGGGACTGGACTGGATATGCTTACATCTTTGTAGCAGCAAGAAGGCTAAATCATGACAGGTAAAGCATACCAAAAACTGAGGCCATGTCAATAAGAATAAAGCCAACATCACATGAAGAAATCAGACACCAGCAGAAAGCAAGTCTGTGCCAACTGCCTTGTCTGACAGACTGGCAGACACCTGTGCTGTACCTTGCCTCCATAAGCACCTTCACCTAATGGTGTGCTTCAGGGACAGGCTAAAGATTAGCTTTCCCATGAGGAAGATGTGGGCGCAGCATTACCTTTATCTGTCCAGCTCCAGATGGCAAGTAGCAATGTTCTGAGGTTTATTTCAAACCAGCCCCATGAGACAGTAGCCAGCCACCATTCTTCACTCTGCACAACAAACCCTTCCCGTGTCCTTCTGGTCTTCCAAGTCAGTGTTAAATCACACTGGTTGCCTAATGCCTACGAAGTGACCATATGGAACAGCCTCCTCTTTTTCAAGTAGGAGCTCAGTGCACAGGAGAGCTACATTTCCAGCAGCTCTCAGGATAAACGTTGAAGTGGCTATCAAAACTATGACCCAGAACTATCTACGTTTAGAGTGAGTCTTTCCTGTCATGGGTTAGACCACTTGAAATGTGTGCTGTTAGGAAAAAAAGGGAGAGATTTCTTTTACAGGAGTTTAATGTATTTCAACAGAACTGACCACGCAGGGAAGGGAAAAACCAACCCTACAGGCATGAAAACCTGCATCGCGCTGGTCTGGAAAGTTTATTTTAAAAACATTACTACATCCTAGGCTGCTACATGTCAGCAGATATAAAGCTTTAAATAACATCCAATTGTGGTTATGCCAAACGTGGGCCATCCTTTGCCATATCCACCAAAGGTGGGTTCCTGCAGTCACCCCAGTACTTGAAGCTCTCCTTTGGAGTGGCTGACAGCCACACCAATGTACTGTGCCTGCCCAGGGGAGGCCATGACAGAGACTTCATTCTGCTGACTGCTGGGAACACTGACCTGCAATTGCCTTACAATAAGCACAGTAACAGGGGCTTATCACATCTAGGGAAGCTTTGCTTATTTTGATTAGATCAGAGAAGTTTTGGCCTGGAGACAATAATGCTGTGCTGTCCAAAGAAAAATCAGGTCATTGCTCAGGTTGGAGCGGAGGACTTGTCAAGCACACAGGCTCTCCCAGTAACAAGCCTGAGCTGCCTACAACAAATGCTCTCTGTAGATTTATGCACGCTAATGTATTTATCCTACAGTTAACTTTCATCCTCTTCCCACATAATGTGGTAGCATACAGGGATACCTTAAGGGTATAAGCAATGCAGGAGAACTTACCTGTCCAGCTCTTTCTACCTCTTCCAGTTACGGCTCATGCTGCACCATACTCCCTCAATTAGGCTGTCCTTTGAGTGAGATCCTTACCTGGTCCATCTACTGTGGCCACCTTCTTTTTCCTTGAATACTAAACCATGCTGTGTGCTGAACACTGCCACAGGCCCTCCTCCATCTCTAGCACAGAAAAATCTTGGGATAGCTCTTTGCACACATGCAAGTCACAAAGCACACCCACCTTGAGCTTGTGTTCCTTCCTGTTGACAATGACAGCTGTGATTTGCTGGTCCATGAAGATGAGGATAGTCACCAGCAGTGCAGGGATGGCTGCTGCCAGGTACACCCACCATGGGTTCCCTCCAAAAGGTGGGATAAACCAGCCCCTCTCGGGACTGGTTGGCTTTAAAGGGCAAGGAAAGGAAAGCATGTATTAGAGCCACGGTACAGCACAGACATCATTATGCTATAAATGCACAGGGCTTTTCCTTCCAATGAATGGCTAGAGACACTTAAGGTTTGTGATATTTAATTCTCCCTATCAAAAGCAACAAAAAGTTCTTGAAAATTAAGCACTGCTTATTGGGGGCCAGCTTTTGCAAGCTGATTAGCAGCAAGGTTACAAGAGGAGCTATGAGGAACGTGCCAGTAATGTGCCAGCTGCTCTGAGCAGCTTCCCTGAAACGCCTCCAGGAACCTGAGTAAAGGAATGTCTCTGAGGTGGCTGAGCACATAACACCAGCTTGTGAGTCCTGGATACGAGAAACTACACCCAAAGGAGGTAGGAGAAGCTAGGCCTGTGTTCGAAGTATGGAGGTAGGATTTAGGAGATCAGCCAACCAAAAAATGCTCATTAAAAGGATAGCAGCGAAGTAAAATGGCCGTTTCTAGTGAGCTGACTACTGTCCTGTTTTGAGGGCAAGTAATTTTACACAGGGCAGTTGGGTGTAAAAGGGAACCTATTCTGAAAGCCACAAAATGAGTTGACAACTACATACCTTGAATTCACTTGGCACAATTAGTTTTGGTGTGTCCACACCTACCAGGGCATCTATTCCACAGAAAATCAAAATGGATAAGATAATGGCAAAGTCACTGATAAGCTTCCTGGCCTGAAACAGGAGTCAACATGGTAAGGTTAGTTAGCACTATGAAACACCACTTTATACTATGTGATACTCCAAGTATTCGTTTGGTGGCAATACAAAACAATCATTTCCTCTTCTGTAGAAACTAGGGTGTACATTGTAATGTCTGATGCCATTTCCACCAAATGTGCCTTGTTACTTCATTTTTTTGTCTGAGAGCCAAAGAATTAAGCCTAAATGGAAATATGAAAACAAGTCTGAGGAGAAAGAGTCAAACTGCCAAAGTAATGTTGAGAACTATTTAACATCTTGAGAAGAATTCTGAGTTAATTTAGCTTTGTTTCTTTTTCAAATAATCTTGTAAGTTTTCATTGCGATCATCCTGATTACTGAGATTTCAAGGTCAGCTTCCAACATTAACAGATATTGAAGATTTATAAATGAAACTAAAAAAAGTTAGTGACATTTTTACACATTATTTAATATTGTCTTCTTCTGTTTGCCTTCTGATTCTCATAATTATGTTTTTCTCTGCAGGGACAGAGGCTGCTTTTTTGATACAAGTTGAACTTCTCATATCATCTCAGGATTCCTAAGGTACGAAGCTTTAGTATAAAATACTATGTTATGCCCAGATATCATTCTTTTAATGGGTCTGATTCTGCAGTGCACATTTAGGAAAAAAAAAAAAAATGAGAGAAGGAAGAAAAAAATTAAATGGAAACGACAATGGAAATAGTCATGGACTTCCCTTTAGTAGACAGGAAAACAAATTTCCATGACAGATGTGATGTTCTGTGTGAACTGCAGACTTTGAAATGGTTTTGTTTTTTGTTCAAGTAGTGAATTAACCCAAAATTAACCCAAATAGATAACAAGAGAAATGGAGCATCTCGGTTAATCCTCTGCGTATTTTAAATAATGCAACTCTAATGAAAACAATGGAATACAGCAATGTAATGCTGCCACTGGTTGGGCCCTGAAACTAAACCAGGCTGGCCCCACTGTGCTTGTCTGTAACTCTGTGTGATCTTTTTGTACATGTTCCTTCTAGGCCTCCCAGGTTCACATGGTTACAAATAAATTGAGCTGCATTCCAGGCTGGATGGAATTCATTTCTTTTTTTATTAAAAATAATAGAGGTTCAATTGTAACACAACAGAACGGTAAAAATCCTTGGAAGATAAATCTCATTGTGTTAGAATGCCAAAAATGGGGGACAAGTCTTATGCAAACGTGGCTTTTGGCTACAAGTGGAAACCTGCTGTCTTCTTTCAGAAGAAAGCTGGTGAAACTGGCAAAGGCAGATTATCTTGGAGAGGGCAGAGCTGCTTGTCTACTATGTTTCAAGTGAACTCCTCACAGCCAAAAGGCCTGTTATTATCCACTGCCATTCTGTGTTTAACAATTGTCATGGCAAGTTCAGTTGCAGAGACAGAATAAACAGAGGTACCCGAGAGGTGCACATAAGTTGGCTGGAAGTCCAAGCAAAACCTTGTTTAAATCAATTCAAAGGTTATCAGGACATCCCTATTTTGCATCAATCCTAAGAGAAGATATGGAATTCCTATTTTAAGTCCCTACCATAACAGGTACACTAGATGTGGGCTGTAGCAGAGTTCAACATTTTTGCATTGATTTCTGACTCTTTCAAATGCTACCTGGTAACACAAAAGATGTGTCTGTTCTCCTGTTCAATGCAGACAACTAGCTTACCCACTTTTATTCAGTAAGAAAGCAAACACTCCCTCCTCTAGCTATAAGCAGGGAAACTTTTTGACGTATTGATTAATTGTCCCTTTTGGA
Organism: Pavo muticus; assembly: GCA_016647715.1. NCBI lineage: Eukaryota > Metazoa > Chordata > Aves > Galliformes > Phasianidae > Pavo > Pavo muticus. The sequence continues at coordinate 271,382 of JACDJE010000356.1, forward strand.
TCTATGATTTCTGTAAAACATCCACACATTCTATAACAGAGTCAGTACATACATTAAACTTTGTGTATGGCCCTGAAAATGGCCACTTGAAACTATATAGGTCTAAATTACTATTGTGTGAGACTGACAAATCATGTTATCATGCATCTTTGCTTGGAAGTGTTGTCTTCAGTACCTTTAAAATCATTGTTACATTCCAGTGACAGATTGTGGTTCTTTTGGCTCTTCTGTTGACTTGCCTGTGTCCTCCAGAAACACTGAGAAAGAAAAGGCTAAGCAATTCCACGATATACCTTGGTTAACCAATACCGTGTTTTTATAGCAACAAAAACAATCTAGTTTCCCTGGAAAGCATCTGTCCCCATGTGACAGCTATATCAAAAGGATGGCTGATCTTTGCACTCTGAAAGAGTAAAGAAGCCAACTACTAGTGTGAAAGGAGAGACTTACAGTGGTTGGAAAATAGCGACTAGTCTTGAATTTCTTCAGGGCCATGGAGCAGGTATAAGTGCCAAAAAAGAGGATGAAAGACATGAGGGTGATGTCAGGGACATATCCACAGTTGTTGCCCACAAGGTGTCCTCCATATTTCAAGCACTCCTTCTTTGTCAGAGATGACCAGTCAATGGTGGTGTTGTACTGCAGAAAAAAGAGCATTTCCATGAAGCCATGCTCACATAAACACTGCCCATGCTAGAGCAGGCACAGAGACAGACCATCAGGAAAAAGGTAAGGAAGAAAAAGGAAGCATGGAGCAGAAGCTAAAAATCCCTGTGCTTGTGGGCAAGCAGAATGGATTTTAACCCAGAGAGAGGATGGTGTTACCTTTGAACTTAAGACAGTCTAAGGCCTTGGAAAGAAGACAGAGATCTTTGGCTTAGGTAACAAATCAAGGGCAAAAACTAAGCTCTCTGTTGCAAATCTTCATATAGCAACTTTTACAAAGGATGGACGAAGCTCCTTTCCATCATACTTTCAACCATGAGTGCTCACTGGACAGGCTGACCACCAAACCCAACCACTGCCAGCTTCAGGGAGATATTTCAGCTGCTCTCCCACTATGGGGCTCCCAAGCCCACCCTCCTTTGAATAGTTCATTACTAATGATGACTTCTAATGCTCAGATAGGGAGGCACTACTTGCATTTCATATTTCATCATGGAATCCAGAGCAGCACAGGGCATGTTAGATGATCATCTGTTTCCTAATGCTTATGGTGAAGCAGAGCCAGAGAAAGGGTCTTTACCTCCCCCTGCACCTGTATAATTCATAATAAAGTAAGTGTAGTGATGAGGACAGAACAAATACAAATGCACAAGAGAGCAAGAATTTAAATGTGCATAAAGCACTGAGCTCACGAGGCTACTCTAGGTGTGCACAGAGCGTGTGGTCTTAAGGGAGACTGGGAATTCAGAATACACATGCTTAATACCATAGAAAGTTTAAAATAAATCCAAGTACCTAAAAAATTCTGCATATGTGAGAAGTTTCAGAAACACGTTGTCTCTACTGCTCTGTTTCTGCATGAAAACCCAAAGGAACTAATAGTCCCAGGAACCATAAGATAGAGAATTAATATTTAAATTAAAACAACAACAACAAAATACCTCACAGTGAATAAATAGAGAAAAGAGAGCCTTTTACTCCAAATATTTTAGCTGTAGAAAAATTATCATGAATGTGGACACAGACCAATTCAGGCTGACATGCAATTTACCAGAAAAATGATGTTCTTTAGGGAAAGCAGTAAGATACAAAATACGCTGTTGCTCAGAAGGAAAATTTTCAGCTAAGGAGTTGAGCAAAGTTACATTCCAAGTCTTCAAAATACTTAAGGTTGTCGTTGAAAACTAAAGCTTCATGGCCTCATGTCTTACCTATTAGTATCTTGTTCATACGGGTGTACTGAAAAAATACATCACGTATGCCTCCAGACACGGGATGGTAATCAAGCGTTCTGAAGCTACATGTAATAAACTACGACTTCTTCAGCAGATTTTGTGAACTCAAGGGGCTCTAGCTAAACTGAGGCATGATTGTGCTGACGGTGATAGCAGCAGGAAGTGGAAGGGAGAAGAAAACAACAACAGAAAAAACAGCTATGTTCTTGTTTGACAAAGTGATGATACATCTGCGCTCTCAGCATCGTGTCTCTCTGTGGCACGAAGCGGCAGCAATTTGTCCTGCATCAGTGGGGTTTCCGTAGGTCTGCCCTGACTGTTAGCTTTTGGACCACAGCAGAAGGTAGAGTGGAGATGAGAAAAGCCAAAGACTGGGGGCAGATTTTGTACAGCATGCATTTGCATGCATACATCCCACAGAGTTTGTATGGGAACTGTTGAGTCACAGCCTGAACCACTCACTGATTGAGCACCTAGGGAAAGGACTCAGTCAGCCCTGGGAGCACAGGTGAAGGCAATTCAGCTGTGCGACAAGAAGGGTTGGAGCCTGGCTGCACCTCTCTTAGACCCCATTTAAGGGCTGACTGCCACAGGGGAAGGATCTCTTTCTAGAGATCCCTTCTTGGAGAAGCTTTCCCCTGAAAACCTAGAATCTTCTGATACAGGTGAGCAATCTTCTTCCCTTCCTTTATAGCATCTTTCTGTTGTACCAGTCCTTCTGTCATCACACCTCTGTTGTAATGCCTTTCCCATTGTATTGATCTGTCCTACTGCTGCAGAGTTAAACCTGTGACTTCAGCTTTTCAGGCTACAGAAATAAACCACAGAGTGTTCAATAGTTAAAATTACCGTTTGAAATACCAAAGAGCAGAAAGAATAGGGTATCCCTTTTCCCTCAAATCTACTACCTATATGCATCAGTGGTCCCTTCTGGAAGTGTTCACAGCCACTCAACCATTTGACTGGCAGTGGATTTGAGACTGCTGGCTGTACCAAAGGCAGGACGGAAACAAAGGGCCAACTGGCAGATGTAAAATAGCTGGAAAACTCCAGGACTACTAGGGGCTCACATCCCCAGCAGGGACCAGGGGCTAAAGCAGAAGAGTTCAGCTGCTATGGGGACAGCATGCCCCCCCCCAGCACTTCGCAACATCAGCCAAAGAGATACAATTGAGTCTGATAGGAGCTGCCTCTGGCCCTGCTGGGTGGCAGGAATGGTGTCACAAAACAGGGCTCTGGGGGAGGAGGGCTGAGATGCCAAGATCACTGTTCCAGCAAAGGACAGTCTGGAAATGCAACTTGTTGGGTTCTTTTCTTGTCTCCAGGCCTGAGTTAAGTTCTTTGCCTTACTCTAATGCATGCCTCCCATCTCCTGAGACTGACAATCAAATGCTAAATACATAAATAACATGAACAGTTTTTCTTGTTAATGAAACATTAGTGGCAACTGGCACTCTCCTCCTGACAGGTGGATTTAGGCATCCTGACGGCTGGCATTGTGTCAGAGCTCGGGGCTGCTCATCACTTCCCCAAGTGTTATTTTGTGTGACGGGCAGCTGAACAATTAGGCCCTCACTTGCAGCTCTTCCAGAAGCAGTGAACTCAGATGCTCAGGAAGCACAGCAAACTGACAGAGGTGGAGGAGTGAGGAAGGCAAGGAGCAGGAAAGGGTACATGAGGTGCAGCATGGCCATCAGAAGACCTTACTTCTGTTTCCTCACTCTGCTACCAGCCCCTTGGAGACCCTGGGGGATGCCCTTTCCTTCAGGTTTGTGCCTCATTTCTATTGCCTGGAGAGCCCTGTACAGCGTGTCCAGATCAGAAAGCCTCCTCCTCCTGCTGGGCCACCTGGTGCCACACAGAGAGAGCAACATCCTGCAAGAAATGCAGACACGGCGGATCTTCAGCACAAAGTTGCTACTCCGCCTCTCAACTTCCTACCAATAAAACACAGAAATATCTGAACCCATCAAGATCTGTTTCTTTCTCATCATCATCCAGAGCTCGCTACTTGAGGGAGCTCTGGAAAAGCCAGAAAAATCAAAAAATGGGATGGAACACAGGGTCATCCAGAGGAATGGCTGGCCACAACTCTCCTACCATTACTGCCCTGGCCACAGTGAGATCTGCACACAAAGATCCTACTAATCCCTAGGGAGAGCCATTCACCTCCTGACAGCACACACAGCTCCAACAGCAATGAAGAGGCTGCCATTCGCAAGGAATTACTGATATCCAGTTGTGTACGTGGTATTCTGTATGCAGTACTACAAGAAATCCTTGGAGGATAAAGTGCAGTAGAACTTTTTCGAAGTGTTTGAGGCAAAGTGGGAGACTTGGTGTGAGAGTGCAATCAACTACTGCTCTATTTGTATGGGACAGCAGAAACACATGGCCTTTACAGCCTTTAAAAACTACCCTGTCCTTGCAAAGGTGTATTCTGAGACAGAGGAGTACAATACAAAGTGGGGAAATGAAATACATCAGGGTAACAGGCAGCAAATTTTCAGGCAAACTATAGAGAAGCCCACAAACTGCACTTGCAAGCAATATCACTGGAAGGAATAACTGAAATAAAACCAAGGTGTAAACTGCTGGTTCTGTCATAGCACAGGGAGGAGAGCAGAGCTGGGAGCTGCCTGCAGTTTCAACTATGCAAGCTTTTTTTTTTTTTTTTTTTTTTTTTTTTTTTTTTTTTTTTT